>CAEGAF010179982.1:0-15455 GCA_903067075.1 Micropoecilia bifurca | reverse complement strand
CAACATCAGGAAAAAGGAGCATGAGAAACTGGAGAAATACCAGGGCCTCAGGGAGGAACTGGAAAAGAACTGGAAGGCGAAGACCAAAGTGGTGCTTGTGGTCATCGGGGTCCTCGGGGCAGTCACCCCCAAACTGGAGCAGTGGCTAAAACAGATCCCAGGAACAACATCAGACATCTCAGTCCAGAAATGTGCAGTACTAGGCACAGCCAAGATACTGGAGGAACCCTCAAGCTCCCAGGCCTCTGGTAGAGGACCTGAGCTCAGAGGAAGAAAGAGACCACCCGCGGAGGGTGAGAAGGGAATTATATATATATATATATTTATACATATATATATATATATATATATATTCACAGCTCAGTGCTGCTCCGCCAGCCACCGATGGCTCTCTCGTTCAGTTCCCACTCCTGTCCGCCTGGTGATACACATTGATGCATTTGGCAGCGCTCCCAGATGAGGCACAAAAAATCTGGTACAGATCGGTTGATGTAGCGAAGAGATAGAGTTGTTGGATTAACCTAGGGGGCGCAGTGAAGTCAAATTACAATTCAATGTTGTTGGGCCTTTTACGGGTGAATAAAGGTCATACATATCCAGTTTTGTACCAATCGGATGTTCCATGTTGCAACTCACCATTTGGCCACGCCCACACGGTTCTGTCAGCATTGACAGAGTTCATCATCATGTCATTTTATGTCAGTTTGAACACTATTAAACCCATATCAATCATAGACTAAATGATTTGAAAAAACAGGTATCTACAGAAACCCTGTGTTCATGTAAATTCAGACCAAACCATGTGGGAAAATATAGTCACAGCTCACTTTGTCACTGTGAATGTATGGCTGGGTAGGCTACATTTAATTTATTTAGCTTTTTTATCATGAAAGTCCTACAGAATAAGCATTATATTTTCTGTCCAGGACTTGGCACTAAGTGAGCTGCTAATAACATTCGTACTCGGAGGACTAACATGCCAGGACATAGAAATAATATATCCTATCTTACATATGAATGCTTGTCTTTCTAAGTAACTGTCCAATAAAATATCTGAAAATATAATTTAAACAATGAGTTTGTTATCTGTTAGAAAGTGGGTGCTGCAGACTCTGACATTGTTAGTCTCTGCAATATCATGTTTTTAGTCGTAGATTGTTGATCCACTTTCTCGTCTTTTTTCAGTAATTATTTTTAAAATTACTCCCTTGTGACCAACTACCTTTGAAACAACAAAATAACGTTTATCTTTCTCTCTATTAGAACGGTTGGAACAACCGCACATGACACAGACATTAGGCATTTTCAAGCTGGATCAACAGAAATAAACGGGTTGCATTTTCTTCCTGCCCCCCACCATCATTGGATGACAATAGTGCTACACCATCTGAAACCAAGAAATATTAAGAATTCCCATAAACCAAATAACATGCAATTTTAAAACCACGTTAACGTTTATTATCTGCATGCAACAGTTTCTTTTTTTTAAGTTTTCTTGGCTCTAGTGGCCTTTATTTGATAGTTAATTAATAGGAAAGTGGGTAATAAGAGATGGGAAGACATGCAGCAAAGATTACCAGGCCAGGAATTGAACCTGCAATGGCCGCATTGAGGACTAAGCACACCCTGCATGCAGCAGTTTTACTCAACTTACTCTGCTTGTTTGGATTTTTTTTTTTTTTGCGTTTTTGCTGGTTCGCTCCCATAATTCTAATTTACACAGGGGTGCAGCACTGCACAGCATTAGCTCCAGGTGTAAAACTGGCTCAAGCATCTCCATGCTCATTCAAAGGCGCCTCGGTAAAACACGTTTCGATCAATAGGTTAACAATGGAGCTGTAAAACGTGCAGGAAACAACAGAGGACAACGATGCAGTGCAGGAACCTTTATTATAGCAGATCGAGATAGGAACAATGCAAAGTTGGCCACTCTGTTATGAAAACAAACAAAGTAAATAGGACCCCAAATACAAATAAACATCTTCCAGTCTAATGCTGGTTTGGATGGGCAATGCCCATCCATCTATCCATCCATCCATCCATCAATCCATCCATCCATCCATCCATCCATCCATCCATCCATCCATCCATCCATCCATCCATCCATCCATCCATCCATCCAAGAAAAATTAAGTAGACAAAAATAAAAACCTTCTTAGTCCTCAAATGGCCACAAGAGGGCAATTTCTATGCCACTTAGAATAGAAAATAAAGTGGTTACATAGGTTAGCCCTTGTGCTCTACTCAACATGTGAAATTAAACCTAGTTAAAGTGTGAACTTGCGATTGCTTTGTTCCTGTTTCTGATAACATGTTGTTGCCTCCAGGCTGATGTTGGGCTTCATGTCTGGCTGTGCCTTCATTTCCATGTGGGTTCAAAACACCTCTGCAGTTACCATGGTGATGCCCATTGTAGAAGCTGTGCTCCAGCAGATCCTGAAGGCCAAGGAGTTGGGATGTAATGGCAACGTCAACCCTAACCTGCAGCTGTATGGTAACTGGATTTGCTTTAGTAAAACACAACTTAATACGCTTTTGAAGAGTGAATCTGTCTTTGATTCACTTTCAGCAATAGACACAGATCTGTCAGATCTCAGTCTTATTCCTTCTTCAAACAGATTTAATTCTAAACTTATCTGGAAACACGGCCTTTAGATTGAAAGACAAACATTCACATAATACCAGTCATGCTTTAAGTCAGTCACAATAAAAGTTTGCTTCTGGAAAAGTTTGCTTCTGGAAGAAGCTTCTGTCAAATACAATGGTCAAAATCACCACTCCACTCCTTCCCAAACATCTTCATACCTGTATGAACTGTTAACATATCAACTGCTCTTCAGCGCCCATCCTCTTCCATATTTTACTAAGCTCCTTTACTTTTTGATTCACTATTTCTGCTCTATCTTATCCTCCTCTCCATCTCATATTTCTCATTCTTCGGCTTCTCAAAATTCTCCTTCCATCTCTCACCACTCTGTTCAGTAATCAACACATTCCCTTTTCAAGCTTTTGTTAACCAGACCTCCTCTACACCAATTCCAGTTCGATCTCTCTGTTCTGCTAATCTGTACAGAACTTTTCCTTACTATCAAGCCTCTCAAGTTGTTATGAATCTAGCCTAATAGTAGTCCTGTTTGACCTCCTTGATCTGTCTAATTATTCCACCTTCTACCTCCAACTTACCTCATCTTCTCTCTTCTGGCCTGAAGTTACACCACACTCATTCCTACCAGTTTCTCTGTGATGGTGATAGTGTTTCAAAGGTGATGTATTGCAGTGTAATGTTCCCTAATGAACTTCTGAGGCCTGCAGAACTGCAAACATATCACATTAATTGTTTATTAATCTTTATAATGCTTTTAAATACAGTTTCACTTACGTTTTAATGTTTTCTTAAATGTTCTGTCCTGAACATTTTCAGCCAGACTGAAAATCTCAATAACTGACCGAACAACTATAGTCAGCGTTATGATCTGGGAGGTCAGGCTTCATGCGCTTTTTCAAACAATAAACCCTCAGAACTCAAGTTTTACCGTACCAGAGAACAGGATGTGGTCCACTATAAAGTAAATGACAAAGGTCAATATGCTGCTAAAATATTGCAAACTCACTATTGTGTGTGAATTAGTTGACAATCTGTGTATAGCTTTGATATTTTCTCCTTTCATCACTTTTACCTGTCACACTGGAAACCTCAGAAAAAGCCGTAAGAGAAGCTTTTTGCAGAAGGAAAAAATAGCCTTACCTAAGTGTTTCAACTTTAAATGTGGCCAAAAAAATAAAGATATAGTCATAATAATCATGTTTGTCATGAATTGAGTTTTCCTGTTTTGTTATCTTAGCAATTGGAAACGATTGAACCAAAACAACAGGACAACACAGAAACCTACCAGCTCTGAGTTTTGTTTAGTCAGGTCATCTGTGCGGTCTGGATTTTTGGATTACTTCATCATTAAACAACTATCATTCTCTACAACCTTGGTCCTCTGCGTCTGACTTGCCACAAGTCATGACAGAAGGACCCCACCAAGCGTAACTAAAGTGAGGAACGGGAAAAGGAACATCAACATGGACCGAGCATGGTTATCTGCCTCTCCCTGTGGCCCTCCTGAGCTCCTGAACAAATCAGAATATACAAAATGCATCTC
Organism: Micropoecilia bifurca; assembly: GCA_903067075.1. NCBI lineage: Eukaryota > Metazoa > Chordata > Actinopteri > Cyprinodontiformes > Poeciliidae > Micropoecilia > Micropoecilia bifurca. The sequence continues at coordinate 11,307 of CAEGAF010179982.1, read as the reverse complement.
TGCCAAACTGAGCAGTAAATGCTGCAGGCAGAAAGAAAAAAATGTATAAAAATTGTTTGTCTAATAATCAAAGTTTGCATACTGTTCCCTGTTCCTATCTAAAGGGTTTCCCGTCCTTGATCATGAACAGTTTGGGACATCACCTCCAAGCATAAGAACATAATGGATCTGAACAGAAAGTCAAACTCTATTCTTTTTGCAGAAACTGACATGAAAACCGAATCAATAAAGAAAACAATAAGGTATGTTGAGCTTTGGGAATATCAGAATGTCATCTGAGTCTGAAGTGGTTCTTTCTACCCTCAAATTCCTTCCTGTTGTATTCTGTTCTCCTGTGTTTTCTTTTTGTTTCATTAAGTTAAATCTAAAACCACATTGTTTTGGTTCCCAGTGATGAGAAGAAACCTGATGCTCCAGCAGAAAATTTCACATGTGTTGAGATTCAAACACCGCCCCAGTCTGACCAGTCTGACCCAGCTCAACTCCAGTCTGACCCAGTTCAGGTATAAATTTACCATCAAAAGTATTATTTCTTTAACTTCTATGGTTATTGTTGTTGCATATATTCCAAGTATTTATGCATTACTTTATTTTCCACTCTATTCTGTTCTTTCTGGTATTGAGTTGGTTTGATCTGAAATATTTAAGTGTAAAAAAAATATAAAAGCAATAGAAATACTTTTTCAAAGCATTGTATTTTTCTTCTTGTTGTTTCTGATGCTCTGTCTCACTTTCCTTCTTGCTGTCTGGAAGGCTGCAGCGTGCGTCCCTGCTCTTGTCAGCAGGAGTCAGCAGGATCTAATGATGTGCAAAGCAATGTGCATCGGTATTGCCTACTCATCCAACATTGGTGGCATCACGACACTGCCAGGAACCTCTCCAAATCTCATCTTCTCTGAGTATCTCAATCAGTGAGTTACTGACTTCATTATATACATTACTCTTGGTTTGGGTATGAAAAAAGGAGAAACATAACAGGGTAAACCAACAGTGTATAAGTAAAAGTGTTAGTGAGACATTTAGGCAAGTATTAACATCACTATGAATTTTCATCCAAGTAGTGTTTGCATTCAAATGATCCAGTCTTAATACTGTCTCCACCTTAAGGATTTACCCAGAATGCAACTGCATCAACTTTGGGAACTGGCTCCTGATGTGCTTTCCCATCAGTGTCATCATGCTCCTGCTCACATGGATCTGGCTGTACTGGTTGTTCCTTGGCTCAGAGTGAGTGTCAACACATCATTATGATCTTAACTTACATGTGGTTTTAAATCATGTAATCTAGCTCTGCTTTGTAATAATTAATAACTATTGACCCCTTTGCATGGTTAATAAGATTTACTGTAATATCATTAGACATTTATATTCATCATGTGCATCCAATTTTCAAAAATGCTTATCCCTAGTGGGATAGCTCTCCATAGATCAATAGGTGACAGGCAGGGTCACCATGGACATGTTGCCAGTCCATTACAGGACAGATATTTATATATTTAAAAATAATAATAAAAACCCCAGTTAATATAATGCAGTTTGAGTTGCTCTTGTGGAATTTTAGCTCTTCATAAAGTTAATTTCTTACTGTGTGGTAAGAAAAACTCTGACCTGAGTTTTTATACAAATAATTGTGGTTAACCTCAGGCTGACCACTGTAATGTATGTACATATTACTGACAGGTTGTGTGGTTGGTAACCCATTTTATACAGGACAGTTAAGAAAAACAGCAACAAAAACAAATTACAAAAAAAAGCACAAACTCAGTATAAGACATTTATTTGCTTAGTTTGGATTATAAAAATAAAATTAATTAATTAAAATTAATCAATCAATCAAGTTTATTTGTACAGCACATTTCAGCAACAAGACAGTTCAAAGTGCTTTGCATGATAACACAAAAACAGAAAGACGTAGAACACAAAAGTCAACAATTGCTGGGTTTCAGACACATGACCCGGATGACGCTCGAAATTCAGGCCAAATCTGGCCCACCATAGCTTTTTACGCAGCCCTCTAGATTCTAGACTTAACACTAAGTGTGCTTACATATTATGTTATCAATCAAATCAATACAGTTTTATGTATTTTTTTCTGTTGACTGCCAGGTTTTATCCATCAGTCCCTCCAGTTTCTTGAGAATTATTGTGGAAATTCATGCAAAATCAGCAAATCCTCACACTTTTTGCACTAATACATAGCTGGTACCAAACAGCTACCTCAACCTTAATATGATCTATACAATAGGTAATAAAAAGTCGCTTTTACCGTCATAAATATGTGCAAATATTTCCAAATTAGTACAACAAATGCTCTGATTTTAATTGTTAAAAAAATACAAAAAGAATCCTGAGGGACTGAAAATATGTTCAATAATATTATTTAATTTTAAAATATCCATTGATATTTTAATAGGTTGTCAACAAGGTTTTTTCACTACATTCTGTCACAAACTGCCCTCTAAGAGGATTCATGATCTTGATTTGGCCCAAAATGAAAATGCGTTTGACACCCCCGTTTAGAATGTAATAATAGATATTTCATTGGAAACAACTATATGTTGCCAGATGAAATAAGATCTGACTGTGATATCCAAGCAATACATGGTTTTAAACATTAATAGCTTTTTGTGTAATTGCATCAATTATTTTGGGAAAGACTTGTAGTTTCTCTTTAACTTTTGTGAACAGCTAAAGTTTGCAAGGCAGCTATGACACAATAAAAATAATGCTGAATAGAAAAAACTTTGTTTTTTTCTAAGCCTGGAAATTAAAGTGCATTTTAGGGCACGGGTCCCCAAACATTTTTCTGCGAGGGCCACATAACTTTTCCCTTCTCTGGGGAGGAGAGACTAAAGATAGAAGTGTATTGTTTTCCAGAAAGCACAATTAAATAACATTCTCTGGGTTTTTCACAGAAAACATTCAGGAAGGATTATAGTCCATATTTTTCGAACTAAGAGCCACAACCACAAAGTCTTTTGTTTTTTTAAACAGTAAACATACACATGATATCTCTGCCATTCCAGATTTTACACAACAATGTAGCAGCAGCAGACACCCAAAATGTGAGTCATAACAGGTTAATTGAATATCTCATTTATTATGGTTGAAAAAGAAAAAGTTGCCATGTTTAACAGAACTTATTATGGTAGTTTCCAAATGGTAACTGTAATTGTAAAAGTGCTGATCCTTCGTGTTGCTACTAGCATGTGCTAAATCAGTGGTCCCCAACCTTTTTGTTACCGCGGACCGGTCAAGACTTGGACATTTTATTGTGGGATGGGGACGGAGGACAGGGGGGGATTAACAGTCAGATGAGACTTCTACAGGTTGGTGTTTCCACTAAATACTGAATATGCCCAGTTTGGGTTGTCTTGGCCTTTTCATCCCAGCCTGTGGGTTTTTTCCCTGACTGGGAAGAGAGAATACAACCTGCTGAATGTGACAGGTAGCCAATCAAAAAGCGCGGTGACGTCAGAAAAGAGGGGAATCCCAAACAGCTGACATATCGTGCAACTGAGAATCAGGTGGATATCAGAGATGATATGTGGAAATGTTTATTATTAAATCTAAAGGTCATTATTATGTTTATTCAGTTAAAAATGTTAACTGTGAAGAAACATATTGTAACAATTCTGTGTTTCAGTTCTGCTGGTGTCCATACAGTTATGTGCATTAGTTGAATGTAACATTGTGATCTTCATTGTTATGTGTATAAAGTTATAGCCTTCCGCTGTCTGACTCCGCTATCTCCCAATCACATGTGATTGACATGTCATGTGGGCGGGGGATCAGAGGAGCAGAAGGACAGGACCAGAAAAGGAGGGAGTTTGGGTGTGTTAGCAGGAAGCTAGTTCGGGGAGCTACGGTTTGTTAGAGGTGTTGGCCGCGCCTCAGAAATAGCGGCTCATTTCTGTTTACTTATGTAGCCCAGCTATACCACTTTAAAGTAGGTAAGGGCTCCTGCGTTTGTTAAACCCAGTAACTTACGAATAATAATTACACTAAATGATGCAAAGTTATAATTACACTAATAATAATTACACTAATAATATACACTCTCGTGTTTAAACTTATGCTGAGCTTCACTCACCTTAGAATAATAATATACCAGTACTTTTCTATTATTCTCACCCAATCATGTAGCTCTGATTAAGAACAATAAACTTCACATACTATCCTATAAAATAAAAATCAAACACACACCTGTATGAGATTTGAACTTTTGAACATATATTAAACAAAAAATAAATTCACAAAATGCAAATATTTCAGTCTTTTGGTTTTACATACCCTATATTAATAAATGTGGGCCCACACTTCAATGTCCACCTAAGCAGGCAATGATTAAAATATAATACAAAAACAAAAACCCGTTGCAGGCCTGATGTGACACCGAAGCGTGGAATTGCGATACCTTACTCCAAAGAAATGATTGAACCTTCTTGGAGTTTCACCTGTCCTTGGTTCCAGTCGACAAGATGTCTTCAGCTCCTTCACCAGTCCCTCGGTCCACAGGATTCAGGAACAGCAGGAAAGTCCAACGGAGACACAGTCCTCCAGCACAGTCATAGAAACTCTCAGTGTAAGCTCATCTCTCTGAACTAGGCTAAACTCTTGAACGATCCCACGACGGAAACATTAGTCGAGTCTTCAGTTAGCCTAGTTAGCTCACAGTATTCAAGTCCATTCACTGTGCTAATGAATGCTAATGCATCAGCGAGCATTACATATGACTTTTCACCTACTGTACAGTAAATTTTGGTCTGAAATTATCACAGTAGCTACAAACAAGAGTGTAGAGTTGATATCTATTAAAGACTGTCGAGTTGAAAATCTAGATATCTGCAAAAACACTAGTTTCTTAATAAGTCTGCCACATTCCTGCAGCGCGGTTCATCTCTTTTCGCTCTCATTTGTCTCTTCCCTTCTCTCCATTGTCCTATCTGCTCCTGACCCTCAGCCAACCATGGAGCAGTCCAGTTGCTGTGCTCTACTCCACTTCCTCTTACCAACATGAGCCCTTCAAAACAAAATATGATAAAAATTTCTTTCTGTTTCAACTACATATTTCCCAAATATTTTAACTTATTATATACTGTTACATCAAATACCTGTAAATACAGCTTTTTGGTAACACTTATAACAACTTTCAAGCAAACATGTTTAACACATTTCAAATTATTTCACCCTTTATGAACTTTACTCAAAACAAAATACCTTTAATTTAGACTGGGTTACAATAATAAACCCATTTGACGGGAGTACATCTGTGGTGTGCTGGCGTCATTCTAATATTCACCTCCAAATCATAGTGCAGCAAGTAGAGCGGCTGCTCCCGTCGTCTTTCATCCACCGCCTTTTATTTTTGTTACATCTTTTATCTCTTAAAATGACTCCACAAACTATCACTATTGCTTCTACATCATCATCCATGTTTGGTTATTCTAAATTCCCGCTATGTTGGGGGTTTAACTGGATTATCCTCTGGAATTGGGATGTTCGTGACTGGAATCGGTTCCTGCCTTGTGGCTGAACACAATCGATCGAACCTGTTGTACTTTTATCAGCTCTGTGGTCACAGAAGTTTGGAGAATCGACCGATAATTCTTAAATATTTCCGTCTAAACCAGACTTAAGACTCACAAGCTCTACTCCTGTCCTCTTGACCACTGCCCAAACGTTCTCTGACTCTGGTCGCTATGGTAAAGTTTATATATATATCCCTTCAAAATAATATATAGAAGCGCCACAAAAATGACCATTTTACTTTCGTAAAAATTTTAACTCATGATAATGACTAACGGGAGCCCTGAGCCTGTTTCTCTGCACGGTTCCATCTGTAAGTGATGATAGACAATGACACCCGAGCTGTGTTGCTTGAGCACAGCTTGCTTGGTCACTATGTGGCAAAGCAGCTTGAAGCTTGGTCGCCGCATGTTATGCAGAGCGGGCTTGTAATGTGGGTCTGGGATAAATCCATTCTCCTGTCTCTTCTCTGGGACTTTTCCCCTTTGAAAGAGAAACTTTCCAAAGACATCTGATATGTTTCTTACTCATTTTGCTGCTTGTGGGCTCAGTGTTGGCAAGCAAGTAACCAAGACTTCCAATGATTCACTTCCTGCTAAAGAGCCCCCTAGTGGTTGAAGAAAAATTCACATATAAACGGCTTATAGTCCGGAAAATATGGTAAATGAAAAAAACTCTAAATGCTCTCTGGAATTGTTCAGGGGGCCGGACCAAATGTGAAGGCGGGCTGGATCCGGCCCACGGACCGTAGTTTGGGGACCATTGTTTTAGGGATTCAACTAGCATTCTAATTTCTTACATTTTGTAATTCCTAGTAGACATTTACACACTGTCTCCATAGCTTCACGTTCCTGTGGCAGTGTGAAGGCGTGCAGTCCGAGAAAGAGAAAGCAGCAAGAAAAGTTATAGAGGAAGAATACAAGTCATTGGGAGCAATCAGGTGATTACTTGGTCACTCATTCATAGACTCATTCAGTATCCGTTTTTTTTGTATTACTAAGGCTTGCTACATAAAGAATCCTTGCAGTTAACGACACATTATTTCATCTATCTGTTATAATTGATTTTATCTATCCAGGCCTCAGGAGATCTTCACTGGCATGGTTTTCCTACTGATGGTGTTGTTGTGGTTAACCAGATCTCCAGGTTTTATGCCTGGATGGGCTTCTCTCTTCCCTCAGTGAGTCACATTTATTTGCATATCTTAGTTCATATGTTCTATATATTTTTACACATCTATATTAAATCAGAGGTTCAGTCACACCTTGACTTAATTAAAAGGCAACTACTTGTTTCTTGATCACATCTCACCTCTCAACCAAGCAGCATCTTCATTTATGAACATTGTTGCAAGTAAAGCTGAGAAAATGCTGCCATTTCAGTTACACCAGTGCACCAGTGCAAGGTTTGATAATTAACAGCTCACAAATCGTGGATGTAACTTGACTGCTCACACTGCACATGTGTACGCATCCTATCTCTGTCAGGATCTGTGTTTTTCTGTTTATTTTTGAGTTTTCTGTGTAGTCCTGTTCCCTGTGAGTCCTGTCTCTGCGTCTTCCCCGTTAATTGTTTCCCAGGTGTGTCTCGTTCTCTTGATTACCTCTTGTGTATTTAGTCCCCTCTGTTGTCTCTGTTCCTGGTCGGGTCCTCGTCGTAAGCTTGTCATTCGTCATACGTTCATTGTCTTGTCTGGCCAGTCGTACTGTTAAGTCCTGGCTAGCTTAGCTCTTCGTATCAGTCCTTGTTGTTGGAACAGTTGCTACCGGTATTAGCTGTGTGCTAGTTCTCCTGCCGTGCTGCCTGCCCTGGACTGTGAGTTACTTCATTAAATTCATCATTTTCATCATCATACCTGGGTCTCAGTGTCTCTCCTCACCATCCACCACACCGCTCATGACAATCTGACTCTTGAATTCATCACCAGGTGTAAATGCATAAAAGAAATAGTATGACACCATTATCCCACTGCAGATAAAGCACCTGAAAGCATTTTACGTGGTTGGGGGAGACTTTAATCACATAAAACTGGTCGGTTTTTACCAGCATTCTGGTCTGTGTGTACACTAACATTTACAGTGCATACAGAGCTCTTCCTTTCCACCATCTTGGCCTTTCCAACCACATTTCTATTCTGGTGATACCAGCATATCCTCCAGTGGTGAGACAGATAAGGCCAAGAAAGAAGACAGTCGCTGTGTGGCCCAGGGATGCAGCCTCTGTCCTCCAGGACTGTTTTCAGTGCAAGACTGGCAGGTTTTCAGAAAGGCGGCTACTTATGAGGGAGAGATTGACCTGGAGTACACGTCTTTGGTTCTGGACTTTATCTCCAAGTATACTGATGAAGTCTCCACCACCAAGAAAGTAACCTTTTACCAGATCTGACTGTGATATGCATCACAAACAGTGATGAATCCAATTACAGAGAGGAGGTGGGACACCTGGCGCAGAGACAATAACCTCTGCATAAATGTGAAGAAGACCAATGAGATGGAGGTGGATTTCAGAAGGGACGAGGATCCTCCTTTATCCCCTGTACATCAGATGAGCAGCTATGGAGGTGATCTACAGCTACAGGTACCTGTGTGTGGATATATCCAGTGACCTCGTCACCTGGAGTACTAATACCTCCCATCTGGTTGGGAAGGCCCACCAACGTCTCTACCTCCTCAGGAAGCTGCAGAGAGTTGGACTTTGAACTGAGGAGCTTCTGTTACTGTATGATGGAGAGTGTTCTCTGCACCTGCATCACCGCAGAGTCTTCCAGTGAGAGGAATGCTCTGCAGAGAGTGGTCAAGGCCGCACATAGGCCTGGGGGGAGCAGCCTTGCATCTACCATGGTTCTCTACATATCAATGCAGGAGGAGGGTGTGCAGCATCTTGAAGGATCCCACCTATCCTGCACACAGACTGTTCATGCTGCTCCCTTCAGGCAGGACACCAAGGAGCATCCAGAGCAAGACCACCAGAAACAGTTTCTGACCTTCAGCCATCACACCGCTGAATTGAAACTGCACTTAATTCAGCTAAAGCATACTTTTTAAAATTAATTAATTTATTTACACACATAAATAAATTATTTACACATTTATTTATTTACAGTATAGATTACTCCATTACTTATTCATTTGATTTCCTGTTCCCAGACCTGAGTTTGAATTTTGTACCACAAGCAAGCAATTGCGAAATAGCATGACAATAAAAATCCTTTAATCCTTGAGTCCTAGAATATGGAACTGCAAAGAAGACGAAGGTAAACCTAGGAAAATTAGAGAAAAACAAAGGTGCTTCATTGGCAATCCTTGTGATTCTGTTTTGAAAGTTGTGTATTCGAAAATTAAGAACTTATGCTTCCGCTTTCATATGTGCATGTGAAGTGTGAGAGGTTAGGACAAATTTGGCTGGTGGTGCTACACCAGTGTGATGCCCTCATAAAGGGCAGCCAGAATGTGAAACGGATATTATTTTCGTGGGACTGTACTGATAATAGTTGATCAAGAAATCTTGATCACTTCTCGTTACCCCTTATATATTACATGACTTTAAAGACCCTCTCAGTGTGACTGTTCTGATTAAAACTTTTTAATCTGTTTTTCCAACCATGCTCAGAACTGAAGAGGTAATAGGTGAATGTCTTCTAGAAACAAAAAAAACTTTAGTGGTCTTCTACTCAAACACTTATAATGTTGTTATAATATCCCGAATGAATGAGAATCTACACCAAAATTAATGGATTTCTTCTTCACTTTGACAGTCACTCAGGCTATATCACGGATGCTACTGTGGCGCTGCTGCTGGGTTTCTTGTTTTTTATCGTCCCTGCACATGGACCTGACAAGAAATATGGTAATAGCATATATTGTTAAAAATGTTATTAAGAGATTGTACAAATATAATAATCTTTCTGGAACATATTTACATAAATAGCTGACTTAGTCATGGTTGGGAATTCTACTTAAATTATCTTCCAAAAGAAAAGTCAAGCTGCTTTTGTGAAGTACAAGCTAATGTACCTCTGTGAAAATTAACATAGAGCACGAGTGTTAATTAATCTAAAAACTAGTTGTGCTGACTTTAATACAAAACTTTACAATCCATATCCTGACTTTCCTGCATGCCAGAATATTGTTTAAACGAGACAAATATAATTCACTTATATCACTGGTCCCCAACCTTTTTATTACCGCGGACCAGTCAAGACTTGGACATTTTGCCGCGGCCCGGTGTGTGGGGTGGAAGAGAGGGGGCATGAACCGGCTTCTGCATGTTGGTGTTCCCGCTAAATCCTGAATATTGGCCCTTTAATCGCAGCCTGAGGGGTTGTCCTATGGAGGACCAAAACTGACATAATAATAAATAAAAGAACAAATATATAAAAGAATCAATATAAAAACAAAAGTAGAAACATATAAATAAAAGAATAACAGAATAAATATATATCCAACATAATAATAAATGAAAGAATCAATATAAAAAGAAAAGTAGAAATATATAAATGAAAGAAACAATATAAAAATAAAAGTAGAAATCAAAGCATAAATATATACTTTGCTTTGATTTTATTACTTCTCCCTTTTCCGTTTGCTGTATTGTTTTCTGTATTGATTTCTGTATTTATTTCTGTATTGTTTTCTGTATTTATTTCCGTATTGATTTCTGTATTTATTTCCGTATTTATTTCTGTATTTATTTGTTCCTAAATTTACTTTTTTCTTCGTCCGTATGCTAATAAGGTAGGCTGTCTTCTACATGTCCAGCTTTATTCTTTTATTTATTGTTATGTCAGTTTTGGTCCTCCATATTTTCCCAGACTTGGAACAAGAATACAACCTGTTGAATGTGACAGGTAGCCAATCAGAAAACGCGGTGACGTAAGAACAGAGGGGAATCCCAAAATGTTGACATATTGCGCAACTGAGAGTCCGGTGGATATCGGAGATGATATGTGGAAATGTTATTATTATATGTAAAGGTCATTACAAAAAAATGACATTTATGTTAATTCAGTTAAAAATTTTAACTATGATAAAACATATTCACCGCTCTATTTGCTGCATAGTGCAGCAAATAGAGCGGCTGCTCCCGTCGTCTTTTATCCACCGCCTTTTCTTTTTGTTATTTCTTTTATCTCTTAAAATGACTCCACAATCTATCACTATTGCTTCTACATTGTCATCCGTGTTTGGCTATTCTAAATTCCCACTATGCTGGGGGGTTTTACTGGATTATCCTCTGGAATCGAATGTTCTTGACGGGAATCGGTTCCTGTTGCTCCTGCCTTGTGGCTGGAGACACGAATCGATCAAACCTGTTGTACTTTTATCAGCTCTGTGGTCACAAAGCTTTGGAAAATCGGTTGACAAGTCTTAAATTTTTCCGTATAAACCAAACTTACTTAAGACCAGTGGTGGAGAAAGTACTCAAAAAATTTACTTAAGTGAAAGTACGAATACACAGTCAAAAATGTACTTAAGTAAAAGTCAAAAAGTACTCACTTTTAAAAATACTTAAGTATTAAAAGTAAAAGTACTTGCTGATACATAACCTAATCACTGAATTCATTAAGTGTGCCGAACGTATTTAATTTTAATACATCAGAAATGTGCCATTTTAATGAGCAATGCCACAAATTAAACATGTTCTTTTTGTGTTTATTCTCTGTAACATAGTTTAGACTTAGATATGTGATTCTATGAATCACAATTTCAGGGATTGAAACATCTTGTCTCCTGTCTTAACATAGCATAAACTTCATTAGTGACATTTATTTAGAAAGAA
>CAEGAF010179974.1:0-11443 GCA_903067075.1 Micropoecilia bifurca | reverse complement strand
CTGTTTGGCGGGGGGTCACTTTCCGCGTTACGCGCCCCGGGGGCTAAAACCCGTGTTTGCTTGGCAGCGCCCCCCCCCCCCCCCCCCCCCCCGACCCCCAACAGAATTGTAGGACTCTCTACGGATCGCGCACTAGCACCCAGTGCTAGTCATCCTGTGTGAATGCACCACATAGAAAGCAGACATTGGGCAGTAATTTATCACATGGGATCCCCAGATTCATGATTATCCTGTGTGAATAACTCCGGAAATGACTGTACCTCATCAATTAATTAGATATCTTGTTTTACCAATATTCCTCTGATTCACCACGTTCCAAGCTCTACATTTTGCCTGGTTGGCAGAATCTGGCCAGTTTTAAAACTTGGTCTGTTTATTGGCCCTGCAGCTCTTCATGACGTATCATCCACTTCTCGTCTTCTCAGACTGCAGCATCCCCGCTTTAACCAACCCATCACCGGCCCACCGTTCCTCCCTCCCTTTATTCCACAACTGCTCTCCACTCTTATCTCCTCCTCCTTGGTGATCTGCCCCTCTTCAATTCACTGTTTATCTGTCCTACCCGTCGTGCCTGTGTTATGACCACCGTGATTTCTCCCCCCTTCCCCTGCCACCCACCACCACCTCCTCTCTGATAACGGACCCAGGCAGCGTGATGGATTTCTGGATGGCCAAGAACTGTGTGCTCCAGGGGCCGCTGTGGCTCTGGATATTGCTGGATAAGCATTATCCAGCATCCAGTTGGTGTGTATGAGGAGAAAACAGCTGACAGAAGCAACGAGCGATGGAGGGGAGACTAGGCTTGGCCACCCAGCAATAAATGCATCTCTCATTTTTTACGCTTGCAGGACGATTGGGGAGATGAAGAATAAGCCATTTTCATGTGAAAAGCTTAAAATAAAGAAAACAAAAGTAGGTTTGATCTAAAGACTAACTTAATCTGACAAGTATGATGAATGAACAGGAATATCCCCTGGAGGAACTCTTGCAAAGAGAGTTTTCTCACATGAAAATCGACAACGTAGCTTTACGGAAAGAAAAACAATAAAAAGTCAAAGTACCAAATTGGTAAAATAAGACTTGATTTTCTAACAGTGCACATCAGGCCATCCTGGAAGTTGTCTACAAAGAGTCTTCTTTAAAAATCACCCACAGTACTCCTGTCACTGCAGGCCGCGGATAACAAAAATCCACCCTCTAATACTGTCTCTCGTTCTGCTATGTCATCTCTCCGTTTTCCCTTCCAAAGACAAACACATCTGCAGGCGGCAAACTGTCCACTGACATCTGAAATTATGTGTCACATCTGAGGACTTCTCCCGAAAGACTCCAAAATGTGTTTTCAGACAGTTCGACACTTTCACAGCACTCCTCCGCCGCAGAGATAAAATACTGGATTCATAAGAGACTAAATCAAAATTAAGCAATAAAATACGAGACTGAAACGAATTTGGTGTCTAAATCAAAGCAGAGGTTTTAAACTTGTTCAGGTGTTAGTTGACAATGTGGAGCAGGGCCTCTCATGCGCTCTGGTCTGTTCTGTACGGTGGCCGACAGGTGCAAATGCACAGCAACAGAGAAAACATGCAAACAAAAAAAAAGACATGCGCACAAATGAAATGCAGAAAACATAAAAGTAAACGCAAACAAAAAGCAAATAAAATTCAGCAAACAAAAAAAGAGACGCAAAGAAAAAAGAATACAACCACAAATGAAATGCAGCAAATAAAAAAGACGTGAACAAATGAAATGCAGAAAACAAAAGAAAAGATGCAAACAAAAAGTGCTGAAAATTGGAAGTGCTCCAGAAGTGCTGTATTACCCTTAAAATTACACAAAATGATTTTTTACAATGTTTATAGGCGAGAATGTAGATGTGTAGATCAGAAATATCTGCTTGGTTCATCAATAAATCACCTAATTCCAATATTACTCTGACGTTTTCGGAGATTTCTGCTCCAGCTTCATTAACAGCCAGCTCCCCTCGCCTGCTGTCAGCTGGCCGGAGCTCCAGGTTCGGCACACCGAGAAAGAGCCCATGTCTCCCAGCAAATTGTTTTAAAAACTCCTGATAGTTTTCCCATATGAGTGGAGGTGAAACACAGATATTAAGCCAGGTAATAGATGTTAATTTTTTTGGTTCACTAAAGTATTTAATTTATTCCTGAGCAAATGGATTTGATTGAGTAACGCTAAGCCTTGCTGCATTTCATTTGTTTGCATCTCTCTTTTTTGTTTGCTGCATTTCATTTGTGGTTGTATAAACAAACGTGGAGAAGCAGCATTCAGGTTCTACCCAGCACAAACCTGAAGCAAACTTCCAGAAAACTAAAAAAAAAACAGCCGACACACTGAGTTCCTTTAAATTGAGGCCAAAAATCCACCTGCTTAGAGTTGCCTTTGATTAATAAGTTGAACATTGATTAATTTAACTCTAGATTACAAGAGGAAAGTCATAATATTATGCAAATAAAGTTATAAAAATAAACTTTTTTATAACTAAGAATTATAACTATTCTCATATTTTCTCATTTCAAAATTATTCTTGCATGACTATCCTCATAATATTATGACTTTATTCACCTAATTCTATTATTTTTTTAGTAAGGTCATAATAGTCATAATGTTGGTACTGTAATGTTTTTTTTTTTTACCATGTAAAGCACTATGAATTGCCTTGTTGCTGAAATGTGCTCCACAATATTGTCTAAAGATGTGAAAAGAAAACATTTATATCATTATTAAAAGCAGTACTAATTAATAAAATTTAATGATATTTGTCTGGGGCAGCCATGACAAATATCATTTTGTCAAACACAAATATCACAAATATCAAACATTTAGCATTAAGACTTATTTAAAAGCAGCAATGTTTTCTGATTAGGTATAGAAATGTGTTTTAATTTGTTACTATGTTCCTTTTCTAAATGAATAAACTTTATTAGAATCAAAGCCTGTGTTTTTTTGGAAGCCGTTTGTTGTCAGAGTTGAAGAGTTTGTGTTTTAGGTTTTTTCCCTAAATTGCTATGGTAATTTTCATATTTTTCTAAGCTCAGTGAGCTGCTTACCATCTTGTGAAGAGGGGGGAAAAGTGATTGTGTCATGGCTGCGAGGCACACGCTGTCAGAGCTGCAGAGCTCTTAATTTCGTCTGACTAGCCTGTCAACTCCTGCGGCTCAGTCCGATTTCCGGTTCCAGCTGATTCTGCAAACATTTACAGCTCTGGACCCCCCAGAAAAAAATATGAAATAACTGGCTCAGACTCTGAGCGGTTCAGCCCCAAACCAGTCACAGACGTAGGAAATGTTGCGTTCCTGAGGGGTGGGAGAAGAGTTGGAGCATATTTTAACTTTCAGCCGGCGGTGGCTGGAGATGCTCGGTTTGGGTCAGTTAATCTGTCAAAGCTCACGTCACTAATTAAAAATAAATAAATAGAAAAACTTTCAGGCATTTTGCATCTCTGTCAATTAAACAGAGATGTCTTCTTCTGTGTTAGAAGACAAGAACACTTGTCTTCTAACACAGACAAGTGTTAGAAGATTTAGTCTTTTTACTTGGGTTCTGTCAAACAACATTCCCTTCATTTTATTAATCAAAGATCTGGAATACATTTTATGGCAGTGTTTACAAAGACAATAGGATGGAAAATGAGTCTGCAAGGGTTTCTCTAGTCATGTAGCTATTCTACTCTTTGAATTCACCACCAGGTCAGAAAATTCACACTGTAAAATGTCTTTGTAAAACCTCGTTTTGTGTATTTTCTTTGTCTAGGAGTTCTCAGAAAACTACTACCTCATAACTCCTAATAATGACTTTATTGTCACAAAGTTACAACTTTATTCGTGTATTGCGACTTTCTGGCAGTATTATAATTTTAATCTCAGCAGTACAACTTGGTTCTCGCAATATTACGATTTTTGTGTGTCTTGTACTATTACGACTTTATTCTCATAACATTACGACTTGATTCTCGTGATATTACTCCTTTATTCTCATAATAAAAAAATCGTCATATGGTTTCCGCCCTGGATTAAATAAAGTTACATAAGTGATTTGAAATGCTGGAACACTAGAAAAATAGAACCATGGGGGTTTAACTGGGATTTATTTTCCTGGAGGTTCTGTTTTAGGGCAGTGATGTGTCTGTGAACCACAAAATGGGACTGACACTGTGTGACAAACTGCAAATAAAACAAAGCGACAGACGCCTCGGGCTTCCTCACTGATCAGTTGTTTTGGATACAGCGGCCTGCACAGCAATCGTTACATCTAACACTGAGTTTTTAACACCAAAGGAGAAAATAAAACAGAACTCTGAAGTAAAATGTTTCGCTTTTCAAGATGCATAAATTTAAAACTCAAACAGATTGATTTCTTCTCTCCTCCGTCCGTCAGTCTCTGCAGGGATGTATGTGGGATTTAAAGGGCCACTTCACAGTGTAATGAGATCCCTGTTGGAAAACGGTGTTCGCAAACTGGGACTCAAACCCATCCTCCACAAGCTGGAGAAGCCATGTCTGTCATTTATGAGGTTCAGACCAGGTGAGTCAATGTTCTCTCTTCTCAGTCAGAAAGTGGAAATGAGCCATGAGAACAGGGCTTCACATCACATCAAGCTCACCTGAATGTTTAATTCTCCACTCGGCCTGCAGGATGACGGTGGGGTGAGTGTTAGGACGGCTCGGGGTCGCCTGAGGCGGAGATCCACACCGCAGAACAGTGACTCAGAGTGGAGGTTTCGCAGACAAGAGCACAGTAATTGGACGGCCAGATTCGTCGTCCGTAACAGAAGCTGTTGCGTAACAGATGAGTCGTGGAGTTGCAGCGATGTGGAGTGGAGATGTTCGCACCACTGCAGCTAATAGGCTCATCCTCATCCCCTACAGCAGGGTGTCCACATTTTAGTCACGTGGGCCAAAATAGTTAAATTAGAAGTACCAGAGGAACTAAAATATGTCATTTTAAAATTTAGAATCAGTACATTACATAATTTTTTTTCACAGTAAACTTCGCATCCAATATTTTAAGTGAACATATAAAGTCAGATTTTTTATAGGGAGGGGATGTGTAAATCATGGTACATCCTAAACTTAAAAAGAATGTTGCATGTTTATCTTATAAAAAACAGGGAATGACTTTAAAAAAACTACAAAAAATGTAGTATATTATCTGCAATTAGATCAGGGCTTATTTTTAAGTATTTTTAAGTATTTTTATTCATAATACACATATTGTAGTGCAGTCACTTTTCTGGCTTGGTCCAGGAACAGCTACTATTCACCAACACAAGGATGCATTCACCAGCCCTGTCAAGTCTGCATTAATTGAACTTTAGTTCATTTGTCTATAACCTTCAGTTTATTTGGGGAGGTGTGAATTGATGCGAACCAAAAAAGTGAACTCTGATCCACCAAAAAAACAAACCAAAAAACTTGTTCTGGGTTCAGTTGAAGTGAACTGGTGCAGTTTGAATGCATATGCAGATGCCAAGCAGACCTGAGACTTCTCAAGAATCAGGAAGCAGATTATAGCACAAAGCATTCTGGGTAAATGCAACCATAAACAAACAAGTTTAGCAATAGTGATAGAAAAAGCTTGTGGTTTTTTGCTAAAGAAAAAAACAGAAGTCAACCATAAAAATCTGACGCAACTACATTTTTGTTTACATTTTGTGAAGAAGGAAGACATACTCATTATCTTCAGATTTTTGTGTTGTTTCCTTCAAAGGTTCTTCATGCAGCGCCACCACAGGCCAGGGGAGGAACAGGAACTGCACTGTGCATGTTAAAGAGAAATGCATCAGCAGAAAATGCAACAAATGTTGCAATTTTGGTCCTCAATCAAACTGAGTCTACCCTTAGACACACCCCTTCTCAACATTCACACACAAGAGAGTGTTTCGCGTTGGATGGACGACAGTAACTATTCTTTGTTTCAGTTTGGAGGTCTGTCAGCTCCAAACACTCACAAATAAAAACGCAACACAGCTGAATGAAGGCCAAACTCGTCCATTGGCCGTCCATTACTCACTAATGGTTATGATGAAAATTTGGCTCAGATAGATCCCAGCCGGGCTACATTGAGAGTCATTTTCTCCTGAATCCCCTCCATCCATTAGAGCACAAAGCTGCAGACGTTTTCAGACAATGATCACAGTGATGATTACAGCACATATTATTCAAGACGGCTGCTTCCCTTCAAGATGGAGTAAAAATTCTCAAGAATGTTTGACAACTGGACATTTAAAGGCTGTTAAGTTGTCCAGGAACTGAACTGTCAGTTTTATTCTTAACTGGAAGAATCCATCAGAGAATCAATCAGTGGACAAAGATTTCTAAAAGAAGTTCTGATATCACAAAAGTCTTTAGTTTCTATTGGATTTATGTACATAATGATTATAATATTTATATACAATGGCTGTAATATTAAGAACAAAAGATTTTCTAGAAAAGCCCAAAATTTTACTTTTTAAATAATGTATTAGTGCAGTTGAATCATTCTATGATTTGCATTGAATATTGCAGCTTATGACGACTGGAAACTAAACTGGAAATAAATGTCAGCCTTTGTAAGAAGTTCCAATATTTATCACTGCTTTATATTATTGTATTAAATCTTTAAAAGTAAATGAAAAGATTTAAATCAGTTGAGATAAACATAATTTTAACATGTAGGCAGTCGGTTTTTCTGCCCTTTGACTTGATGCCATCTATTCTGTTTTTGTTATAAATAAGCTGTAATAGTTGAATCAGAAAAGGGGAGCATAGCAACCTGTTGGGGACCAGGCTGGGGTAGTTCTGTTCTTTCAGGTCTATCCACCAGAGGGCGCCTCGTGGCTGCAGTCTTTCCAGAGGGTGGCCAACAGGTCTCAATTGACGCACCTGCAAGAAATAACCATCACTCCGAGGAGTATATGAACAGCAGGCGACCAGTTCCTCCTGGCCAGCGTGTTTGCCAGCATTGGTACACCGAGTCCCTCTCAGAGTTGTTTAAACAGCCTGTGTTATCCAAGTTGTAATCTCTGGTGATCTAACCTTTCTTTGTGGATCCTAAACAGGACATTTCGAGTTTCATTGGAAAACTTTCTGAGTTTCGGAGGAACCCTCTCCTCTGCACCGTTCGTTCCCTCTCGGTCTTGCCAGACGAACCAACCAGTCCGTCCTCCAGCCCAGTGTGCTCCCCGACCAGCCGTTACCTGGGATTGCCTCGCCTCAACCTGCCTCAGTCTGCCTCTCCCTGCTCGCCCTCCTGTTTTCCACAAGTAAGAACTTTCAGAGTCTCCTTAGAACTGAATTCCCATACGCACTTGATCTCACCATTGCTCTCTTCCTGTATGCAGTAACCCCCGGATCCTGGACCGGAGTTGGTCGTCAATTAACCGTATATCTTGTGTTGTCTGTGCTGTGAATAAACCTTTACTAACCCATCCTCCTCTGAGTGTTTTCTGCATGTGAGTCAAGAACCTCAAACCCATCATGACACAGCCTTCCCATATCATACTAAAGATAGGTTCAATGTATTTTCAGTAACCAGAAGTTTTTAAAAATAAGATGTTTTTCCAATTTTAAACAGATTATTCTACCAATTATTCCAACAATGACTTAATTGCATAATAAAATTGACACGTTCAGCTGATTTAATTTAACCACTTCAGTATGTTTATACAATAATAGAAAAACAGTAAAAAAAAATTAATAAACGATTCTATTTCCTTTTTTAACCCTTGTGTGTGCGAGGACTGAGGATAACATAGAGGACTGTGGCAAATGATAAAAGTTTTACGGGTATGGGGTCGGCTGGACCCCATTTGTAAACACAAGGGTTAAATAAACATTTTAATGCCTACAACTCAGCATTACTTTAACGCGTGCTTGAACATTTGTAAAGGATGCATCTGCTTAAGCAGATCTCACTAGTTCTTGTGTTTTATGTTATTCTATTTCCATAAGATAAAAGCAAATAAGGAATTCATACTTGAACTGTTAAGGCCAAAAGTTGTGAATTATTCCTAGGAGCTTATAGTTTTTTCCAATGCATTTATGTCTCAATATATGTTACATAACTGATGTATTGACAGAACTGATGCAACTCAGATGTAGTTGGGCAGATGTATGGAGTTACAAAGGCTTCCAGCTCTGAACAAGGTTCCAGAAACACCAAGTAGCAAAAACAAAACGCTGCAATCTGGAAACACGGGGCTACATATGTTTCCTGTGCAAAGCTGCAGGTCAGTTTCTTCACATTACAAAATTGCAAATTTGACGCAGAAACATAACATCGTCACTTCTGCATATTCCTGTCAGTCCCACTCATTTTAAGAGATGTTTAAAAGAGCAGAAGTTCCCCAAATTCATCTTCTTCATGTAGCTCCATACTTCCACTGAATTTTAAGCTCCCAAGGGCAAACAAGTGAGGTAATGAAGCGCGACAACGATGGCTCAGCTTCCCTCGACTCCCAACATCCCCGGAGCCTCACATTTAGCCAGCTAACTGCAAATGGAAAGTGGGCTAACTGCAAATTGAATGTCGCCTGGCAGAGGCGGCCGACGTGAGAGACCGAAGCAGGTACTTCCAAGAAAGAGAAAAAAAAAGATGACAGGGCAGCATGTTTTTCTGAAGTCCATGATGTCTTTGGAGGTTTATGTGTCTGACGTATTCAGATTTTCACTAATAAGGATCAGAAGAGGTTTGGATTTGCTCTACCAAGCAAAAAACGGTCCAAAACTCACCTATAAAAACATGTTAGCTCACTGGCAGACAATAAAACAAAAAGCTAAAGCATCTTTTGCTGGGATGTTTCAAGCTATTTGGAATTCAGGGAATGTTTCTGGCTACAAAATACCTAAATCAACAGAAAAAGCAATAAAAACAAACAAAAAGTTGTTTCTACCCATATTGTGACCTTTTTTAACTTTCCATTCATCTAGTGAATGTGTTTACACCAAACCCTACAACAGTTATCACAACCAGTATAATCCCAACCTACCAAGTGGAAATTTATGGAATACTTTATAAGCCTTGTTAGTTAGTTTGCCTTGTTTATTTTTTATTTATCAATTGTATTTCTCTTCTATATTTATAAACATATTCTAAAGAATAAAACAAACTAAATGATAAAAAATGGTTTTAAGGGTGTGGTGATGCAGGGGTTAAACACAACCCACATATGGAGGACTTGGTTCTTGACTCGGCTGTTGCAGGTTCAATTCCTGGCCTTGTGACCTTTTGCTGCATGTCTTCCCCTTCTCTCATTACCCACTTTCCTGTCAATTAACAATCAAATAAAGGCCACTAGAGACCAAAAAATCTAAAAAAAAAAAGGTTTTAAAATGGAAACAATGTTTAAAAATAAAAAAACAAGAAAAGGAAAAACAATTTAGTATAACTTGAGATTTAAAGGATGAATTATTAATCATGTTCTGCTAACAGAATTAAATCATGGCTTATTAATTTAAATAGAACATTTAATAGACCATTAACTGGCCAAAGGGTCTTTATGATTTCTGTAACCTCTTCATGTAGTACAATATTTACACAAGCATTTTTTTTAAAATTTTGACAGAATTGGCACTTTTTACTATAAAAATTATATGCACTGTTGGACATGAAGACCAATAAAAAAAACAAACACAAAACAAAAACTGTGACCTTTCATTTTTGTTATCAATTACATGAAAAAATGTGATTTAAGAATATAAAAATAAATTAATAACAATAACATATTGTTCCTCCCTTAACTTTCAATATTGCTGCATTAATATGCAACACAGTAACACTGAGGACAAGTCTAATATTGTGAAGGCAGACAATCAGTATCTTATGGATTGTATTATAAATGCCCTCTTGTTTCTGTCAACCTCCCCACAAGCAGTATGAAAAACACAGGGACTGAATCTCTGGTTTAACAACCAGCACATTTAAACCTCGTGAAGGTATAAAAGAAAAGCAAAAAGCATTGGTGATACACAGAGGAAGCAGCAGGAGACGAGTAATCCTCAGCCTACAGTGTGACAGCACACTGAAAGAGACCACTGATCTGGATTAATTCTGGATTCGCAGTGTCAAGTTTACAGCTGTGCAGATAAACACCATCTCCACCTTTTCTTTGCTGGTTTTGATGTGCCATAATCCTCCTATCCTCTCAGAAGGCATCTCATAAAACCCATTCCTTGGTTTCATTTTGCCAGCCTAAGGAAAAACGACTTTACTGCTGACTGATAAGATACTGAAATTTCTATAGCAATTAAAAAAGAAACTGGATGACAAAACTAGATTAGGAAACGATCCAACCCACAATCCCAGGACAGATAGTTAAAAGACATCTTTTATATTTTTTTCACACTGTAAGACCAAATGAAACCTAAGTTCACACAACACCTAAAATACCAGTGGAGCCAAAAACTATTCATATCCCTGGCAAAATTAGGTTTAAATCCTTTTACAAACATATAACTTTTTTAATCAGAGTATGAGCAGCCCTCAGCTGGCTGTTCGTGTCTTAGCAGCCCAGCCAGGACACAAACAAGACAAACCAGAGACTTAAAATTAGTTAATGACAAAACTCAATGATTTAACTTGTTAAATTTACTTTGGAACAATACATTTCAATAAGTTTAATATAATTTCCTTGTGTCATTTTAGTTTACCTAACTAGTGAGGGGCACTAAGGTTAAGGGAGACTCGATGTGATGTTGTCATATTCGGAAATTTTGCTAAATTTTAATTGTGAACTGTGGAGTTCACAATTGCTGTGGAGGCACAGAGGTTAAGCACAACCCACATATGGAGGCCTTAGTCCTTGATGCAGCTGTCACAGGTTCAAATCCCAGCCTGGTGACCCCCTTCTCTCATTACCCATTTTCTTGTCAATTCACAATCAAGTAAAGGCCACTAGAGCCAATAAAACTAAAAAAATAAATAAATTGTAGTTGTGAAAAACATGTTCTACATTATTCATGATGGTGAATGTTCAGCAAAGTTTGTTGAACAATTTTTTTAATTTCTTTGCCTTTGGATATATTCAGATAGTATGCAAATGCCACCTTTTTATTTGGTAATTTTTTTTGCCCAGAGTTTTTCACAGAACGGGCCTAATTCCGATCTTTTCTCAGAATTAGGCCCCCCCAAAAACTTGATTTGATCGACCTCCATATATGGAACTAATCGTTTTCAAAGTGTCTGCAGTGTGAGCTGTCATGTAATATTTTATCTGACTTTTATGTCATTGACATGAGTCATGTGTCATAATTCTGCACCAGAATCTCAGTAAATCTTGATGTAAACAATTGATTATTCATTACAGATAACTTTTCAAAATGTTATCAGTGATTCTTGAAAATAGGGACAAAATGGGTTTTAATTTTAATTTTTTTTTGTTATTTCTCAAATTTATGTATACAAATATGTCAAATAATGTTTTGGAAATGTAAAGATGCTAAGGTAC
>CAEGAF010179973.1:0-27506 GCA_903067075.1 Micropoecilia bifurca | reverse complement strand
ACTTTCAAAAGTGTTACTTTAACACCAGCTGACTTGGACACATATAGACACTTTTGGGTGTTAATTCAACACTGGCATTTTTACTGTGTATAAATACTGCAAGACAAATTATTCAGACTGAATGTCCACCAATAAACACACAGAGTTATACATCCCAGTAATACTACATCTGTGCAGATTTGTAGTATTTTCAGAGGGGATATTACTTTGCTCTGTGTGAGTGCAGAGTTTCTGCTCCTCCATCAGATGTCAGTGTTGCACAAGCAAAAGCTACAGCGCTTTAGGAAGCTGAATCAACTGGGGGATTTGGGAGACTTTTGGCAGCACCTGCCTCACAGATAAACATTTGGTGCATTTGGAAGGCAAACTCCAACCATAACTCAGGCTTCAAGAAACATTCCACGTCAAATTATTTGAAGATTCAATCAAAACAGGCCACGTTTTCCTGTTCGAGACCCGTTTTCAAACTGAAACGTCGGGCCGTTAATTCATGGATCTGGTGCTGAAGCCAGTGTTGATACGTGAGCTGCCAAAATGGACAAAGAAAAGCCTAAAGTAAAACAATATTTCAACCGATAGTTTATAAGATCTCAGCGACGGGAGAGGATGCCAGCAGGGGCTGCGGCCTGGTCGGGTTGAGGCGAGGTTTTGTGGTCTGTTGGTTCCTCCTTGAGTTTAGCTTAAGTGGACATTGAGGTCAGGCTTGGCCTCGTTTGTGAGAGTTTGGGAATATAACGAGAAACTGATACTCTTCCTTAGCAGCACGTCGAACCTAAAGGGTGGAAATTGGAATAAGTGAACAGTGTAAATACTGAATATTGCTTTTGTTTTACGTCTCCAGCTGGATGTCAAAGTGGATCTCCGAAGTTGTAATTTAAACACTACAGTACTCAAACAATTTCCTTTAGACAGAACACAGACTTTTCATTTCTCAGCTGGAAATCTGTGTCCGGCGGGCAGAGCAGTTACCGGGGGGGGGGGGGGGTGCTTTGCACAGCCTGTGTCTGGTGTTTCTGTGAGATCACCGATGGCTGTCGGGGAAAAAAGGCCAAACCCTCTCGGATGTCTGTTTGGCTGCCAACTTGTTCTCCTTTAACTGTCCCAGACATCTGATGAGCAGCAGAGAAAGAGGGGGAAGAAAAACAGACATCTGGAAGAATGCATCCCCAGAGTGACAGCTGTTTGCAGTCATCCAGCATGGTTCTTATTAAACTTGTGCCTATTTCCTCATAGAAAGCTGCTTTCACTCATACAGCGCTGTGCATGAGATACATGCATTTTGTTTTGCACTTTGGAAACTATTTCTCCCATTTCTGTACAGTTCTTGTTCTCAAACTCCTAAAAATAAGTTAAAGTAGGTCTGTTTTGCTTCCTTGAACAGGTTAGGATAGGTCTATGGCCTGTACGAAACATGTTCCTCACATCTATTTGCAAAAAAAAAAAAAAAAAAAATTCAATGGGATTTTAGTCTGGTCATTTCTGCCTGTTTTGAACTTCTATATATCTTTAAAAAGCAGAAGTGGAGCCTCCTGCACAGCCAACAAGAATGCAGCAAGAGGTTTCTGGATGGTAAGTCAACGGAAAAACACTTGCCTTTCCCAGCAGTCATTGTACAGCTCATACAGCAGTAAAACCAGCTGACCAAATGTGCTGGAACTCTGCTTGGGTTGCTAGGTGGCGGACTGACCACTATGGTTGCTAGGTAACGAGGCAGAGCTTTGCTGTGGTTGGTGAGGGACAGGGCCTGCTGACCTGTGGTGTTAGATTCCGGATGTTTTTGAAATGGTTCATTTCCCAGACAAAACAAATAAAACATGAACTTATTGCCAAAACCAACTGGTTTTTAAACACTTAAAAATATTAGTTTCACTGGCAAATTATTTCACTTATAGCATTTAAATAAATGTTTGAAAGCTCCAGTGAAACTAATACTTTTTCATATATACTAAGGAATAATTTAATCAAAAAAGGTTCTATATCTTGCTGAAAAGTTACTTGTAAGTTAACTTTGTATCATTTCAAGTTTACTATGTTTGTGCTACAAAAAAAGACCAAAAGTACTTGGTAAGATTGTATTTTTTGCAGTATAGCCTGCGATGGCAGCAGATAAACAGTTTTGCTGGAACAGTAAGTTGTTTCTAAGTCATTAGCACATTTAGCAGCGAGTAAACAAGCTTTATTGACAGCGCTTTGACCCTCATGGTTTTTGACTGGGAGAAGGTGGAGGAGCTCGATCTCTTCATACATAATATGTCTCATGTAATAAGCGTATAACATAGTGATAGCATTAAAAAATATGCAAAAAGGTTACACACTGCAGCTTTCAATGCAATAAAATCTTTAATTTTTTTCAAATCCAGGATGGCACATGACTTCAGTTCCCTGATGCTGTAAGAGGGAACAGGCTGTAAACGGACTCAGTCACTGCTGTGAGTACCAGCTTCCAGGAGGAACGACCCTTTGGTCCCAAACACTTTCCCTCACCTTCTCCTGAGTGGGCATTCCAATAAAGATTAGCTGCAAATCTTTCCTGTTCGACTGTGGATAATCCCTCAAACGCCGCCGCACTTCTCTGATACCAAGCCTGAATCGGGTGCAGCTCGGGTCGCTGCTTTTATCTGGTAATGTGGCTGTTTGAGGTCTTGCACGTTCTTCTCTGAGACAATAGGAAAAGTCAAAGAAAAGGAAATGGAAAGATTAAAATTGTAATTTGATGGGTTGGCTGAAGCTCTTTGATATAAAATAAAAAAGGAAGGGCAAGACGTTTGGCTACTACCTCACTAAAACCATCAGAAGAAATTTAATCACAAAGGATGCTTTACAAAAACAAAAACCAAACAAAAGTCACCAAAAAAAAGAAACTGCTACAATTATACGACTTTTATTTTTCTTTTCACAGTTTCCACCTGCATGCTTATTGTGGGACTTCTTGTAAAATTAACAACTCGTTGCAATCAATGGTCACCAAACGTTTAAGGAGGAGGAATTGCTGCAAAACCATTTTCTCCATACAATCGCCTGGTTTTCTGCACATAGAAAAATGTTTTCCTAACAGATAACCAGGATCAAAAGGGAACGTATAAAATTTGATTTGAATCTGTCATTGTTTTAGAATTTTATTTACATATTTCTGACTATAACTTGGATTTGTTTGTCTTGAAACAAAAATTTCTGTGCCATTTATATAAACTGAATGGAAATAAAGAGCATTTATTCAGAGAAAGTAGAAGAATAAAATCTGGAATCTAATCATAAACCCACGCAGGTTTATTTGTGCCACCAATTCAAAGTGAATACTTGCTAATCATGAGAATCTGTGGCAACTGGCTGATCGATGGGAAGCTTGAAACTAGCAAGACACTGAAAAAGAGTTCAAGGTAAATTAACAAAAAGTGTGACAAAACAGAGATTTGAAGCAATTTTTTTTAAATCAGGAAGGCTGTAAAAATGCATCTTACCACTGAGAAAAGAGCAGTTTAAACTTTCTGCTGGAAAAAATAAGCATGACCAAAAACAGTCCAAACCTAAATCGTCTCCAAAGTTCTTGATGAAACTGGAAAAAGAAAGAGATGCACACTGAGCAGAGCCGGCCTGAAGTATGAGCAAGCTTTGCATCTTTTGACTTGGTGAATCTGAATTTACTTTAAAACAATTCTCCAATCTTTAATCATCTCACAGAGCTCTGGTCAATCCGGAGGCTGACAGACTGGGCATAGAAAAGCAGCGTGTCACTCTGGAGGAGCTGCAGAGATCCACGACTCAAAACTAACGTACAAGTAACTTTTTGGCAAGAATTTTTTTTTAAGTCAATAATCACTTTATATGTGAAATAATCTGCCAGTGACACATAAATTCCCATATTATAAGCTAAAATGTTCACTTATGATTAGAACTGTTTCATCAATATTCACAAACTACTGACTTAAAATAAGCTC
The DNA here is from genome assembly GCA_903067075.1 of Micropoecilia bifurca. Lineage (NCBI taxonomy): Eukaryota > Metazoa > Chordata > Actinopteri > Cyprinodontiformes > Poeciliidae > Micropoecilia > Micropoecilia bifurca. Next base: position 23,571 of record CAEGAF010179973.1, on the reverse strand, counting down.
CTATATAGTGTGCTAGTTACTTGTATGCTAGTTATGTGGTTTTTTTTCAGCAATTTCATTTTTTTTTACACCTAAGCTGAAATTCATTGAGTGTGGCGCCCAAAAGCTCTTTTCATGTCAGGATCACAGTGAAAAACTGGGATTCACATGTGTTTCTCGCACATAATGCGATTTAAAAGTGACGGAGAGGACATTGCTGTTTCTAAGCTAATCGGCTGCCTTCAACGATCCCCGTGGCATAATTGGGAATAATGAGTTACTCGAGCTGCCGTGATGCGATTCTACTTTCAATTCTGCAGCCAAACAAATGATTTCCTCTTCGATGTTGTGCTTTTAAACACAGATTTGTGAATGCAAGGGGGATGATGATATAACACTAGAACAGATGCGCTTAGCTGTGTTTGCATGCAGGCGGCGAGTTTGTCGACCTTCTTCTGCAGACTCTCCTAATGTGATTTATAATTTGAGATACCAAAGGCTTCAAGTTTTGGCTCGATTTAATTCATTCATGGAAACAGTACTGGGTGTTTCACCTCTCCCTGGGATTGTGTCTCGGAGGGAATGGGCTCCAAATGGGAGCATAATGCGAGAATTAGCTTTCGGAAAAGATTCAAGCTCAAGTGAAAAGGACAGTATGGGGGAGACAGGGGTTCTGGTTGTTTTACAGCTCAGTGGTGGCGTTTTGAAAGCTCTGCCTTCCAGCAACGTGGGTGGCAATGTTGTTCCGAGCTTCTCCTCCAACGTATTGTCACCGACTCCGGTGGACTTGTCAGCGTCTCCCTCTCTTCTTTGCTCTCCTTTGGGTGAAAATGTTGATTCGGTTTGATCTCAGGTAAGTCGAGGCTCCGATTCGCCTGAATTCCTCTGACATGTTTACGGTTTTCTTCTGCAGAGGTCACTCGGCCCGACGCCTCCATGGTTCCCGGATGACATCTCATGTTTTGCATGAACAGAGAAGCGGAAAATAACAAAAATAAAATAAAATTCCCCTGTTTTACACCCGTACTCCACTCAGTACACCCCTTGTTGTCCTTTATGTGCAGCCTAAGTGCTTTGGCATTAAATCTTTTTTTTTTGCTAAATAAACCAGTTTCTGGTTGGAATTACACACAACTTGGTGTGAGGTCCCTTTCAGAGAGGGGGCCTGGATCCTTTTATCCAAAATGTTTTCTATTTCTGCTTTTGTAAGACACTTTTGACTGCTTTGAAAAGAGAGAAACCAGGTTTTTCTTGTGTTTCTGGGGGTGAGGTTGGGGATTTTTCTCGGCATTGTGGTGAGATTTATTCTAAGAGGCTGCATTTTTTCCTGATTTCCCTCTTTGTTCTCGGTAAGTAGTTCCAGGTCCCCCCCCTCCGCCCCGAAACCCCTCACTCAGTCACATGCACACACTCGTTTAGCGCGCGGGTGCGTTTTTCCACGCCGGTGTGCACGTGTGTGTGTGTGTGTGTGTGTGTGTGGGGGGGGGGACTCGGTGTGACACCTGCTGCTGGGATGAATGGGGTCAGTGGCAGGACCCTTCAGCAGGCAGCAGCTGCTTGTTCTCACTACAAACCCGACTCCCTCAGCGCATCAAAGGACTACAACTGAAGGACACAACACACACAGTGCCCTCTACCATCATCTCCTCTCATTACAGTTATTATCTCCAAGCACCGCGACCCCCGTCTCTCTCTCTCTCTCTCCTGGGGTCACGGACGTAATCGTCGGGAAGGAAACTTGAAATTGACCAAGGGGGAAACATCAAAAACAAACTTCAATTTCCCCTCCTGCAGCTCTCCCAATGCAGGAAGAGGCCTGCAGACAGCTGCTGACAGACAGGATTCCTGGTATTCGGTTGGTCTGACCTGTCTGTGCTCTCTTGCTGTGTGGTTGTCTGCCCTGCATGTGACTCAGTGGGTCTGAAAACATTCCCACCTCGGGCATAAAATAAGGCCGAGCCTGGTGGATAAACACTGAGATATGGAAACAACTGTCTGCTCTGCAGCGCCAGCAAGTGCGCCGCATCTGTTCCAGCCTCGTTTACAGGATTTAGTTTTTTGCCTTTGCTTATTGGGAATTAAGAGGATTGTGACAAACGTTATTTTTCTTTATCTATCCAGCAGAGGTCAGCCTTTTATTAACAAATAATGAGGGTTAAAGTCATGCACAACCAAAATTAAAGCTAAGATAGCATAAATTATCAATGGTGCATGTCATATTTGTGACTCCATAGTTGGAAAAACCTCCATCAGGTTCTTTAACATCCTCGTGGGAATATAAAGGAAGCTGAAGGAGGGAAAAATATTGATTATAGACCTGAAAAACAGCCAAAAATATCACAGATTTACCCAAAAAAGATCTCTGTTAATACAATTCCATTCAGGGGTTTGAATCCCTCACCATTCACATGAATGTCATATTCATTTTAGGCTTTTTATAACTTTTTGTGGGGGTTAGGATGAGAAAATAAAAATAAAAATCTGGAAATTTGCATGTTTTAATTTGCACTTGGTCAAACCTATCTTTACAGGATCAAATGTAAACATATATTTCCTCCAATATTTAGTCTCCTCATCAAGTTAGTCCACCCACTTTGCGCAATGCAAACAGTCCCACATCACAGTGGAGCCACCACCATGCTGGTACAGTGTCATTCAAACTAACATACCTCAACCTTTCACTCGTTTCACTATTACATTTTTCTCCAGAAGTGTTTTCTCTGGGTAACATAGGCAGCTGCAACATTTTTATCACCCTAAAACTTGTTTTCAGTGGGTTTTTCTCTTCCTAATCAACCTTCCAGTCCATGCTGAAGTAAAACTGGTTTCACTGGGAGACAGAGACTCTTGTGTCCCAACATCTTACAGTTTTTGTTTGTTTTAAGCTTTGCTCGTGTTTGTTTCTTCGGTCCACACCAGGATTCGCTGAAGTGTATTGACACAAAAGGCCCGAACCAACAGGGGAAACAAACTCCGGTCCATTTAAACGGGACCAAATGTGCCAGGTGTGAAAACACCCACTGCTAGATTAAAACAAAACTCCCAGTAGATACAAATTTTAATTTTATTATTGCTTTAGGTGTGTATTATAGCATGTCATTCATTTCTGTTTAACTGGAGCAGTGTTGGTTCTGAGAAGCAGCTCTAGAGGAACACGGTGTGTTCGGGTCTGGTCCGTTTGGACAGTTCGTAGGTGAGGAACATGGCCGCCTTGGACCGTGGCGCTCTCCTGGGCCAGCAGGACCACAGTGGTCTTCTAAACACCGACATGAGTAAGATGCACCTCCGAGTTGATGCGCTGAGCGTGGCGGCTGCAGCTGTGCTCTCCAACGAGACATTCGTCTTCATCTTTGGGACAAAAAGATAAGCAAGGAATTAATTACACACTTAAAAACACCAGGGGCGACTCGATCGACAAACCAGAAATTCTTAATACTTTTCTTACAAGCTACGATGGTGTATTAGGCTCACTCTATTAAAATAAAATTTAAAAAAACATTTACAAGAATAAAGTCATAAAATAACGAGAATAAAGTGCTGCATTCTTGTTGGCTGGGCAGCGGGCCCTACTTATACTTTTCAAAGATGTATGGTTGTGACATTGCACATCTGTTTGCAACCATTTCCGTGGAGGCGTGGCCAGCAGCAGAGTATTTGGCTTTAAAGAGACAGGACCCCCTAAAACAGCTGAAAATAGGCAGAACTGAAATCTGATTATATAAGACATTAGCTTTAATTTGTGCAATAAATGTGATAAAACCTGTTCAAGGAAGCGTAACTGGCCACCTTTAAACCAATTTGAATAAGGAACTGATGAGCTAATGAACTTGAATTGAATTAAATATTAAGAAAATAGACTTTGTGTTATGGTCATTCATCCTTTTCACAGAAAAGCTGCTTTGCGCTTTAATATTAGTTAAAACGGAAAGAGCGAAGCCTTCCAGCACCGCCTGCCGTGGATCCCGCTGGAGAGATAACTCAGCAGAGCTCTGGTAGAAGATGAAAACAGAAAGAGCTGGTGGCCGATCACAGAGCTGAGTGTGTGAGCCGTCAAATAAACAGGGTCTCTCTGGATCCTCCGCTGACAATCTCTTCTTCACAGGATCACCGTCTCTGCCAGTGAGCGCAGATGAGGCGAACATCTGGGGACGCGCTCTGATCATTTCAGGCTTTTACAGGCTTCATGTCAAACACATCTCAATGTGATGCGAGCGAAAGCTGCAGCGCTGGCGGTCAGCTTGACATTTCTGGTTTGATTCTGGAGAGGGAGGCCAGGAAAAGCTCCCACTGAAACGCTTCTTGGTCGTCGACTTTGCAACCATGGTGTGAGATTTGCTTTGTGTGCTGCAGTCGTCCAAAGTTACAGCGATGAATCATGTGCTAAAGAAAATATACAGACAAATTGAAAATAGTTGCTGTGTGATTGGGGAATCTTGCTAAATGTAAATTTGAAAAACCTTAAAATAAATCTGTATTTAATGTCACCTCATAAAATATGTAAAAATCTTTCATTTGAGAACATTTATTTCGTTAGAGTCTCTACCCTCCAGTTAACGATTAGTCGATTGCTAAATTAGTTGTCAATTATTTTGATTATAAATTAATCATGATTAATTTGATTAATTGTTTCATCCCTATGCTTAGTTTGCTCATTCAGTTGGTGAAGGAAAACAATTGGAATTGCTAAATAAAACTTATTTAGAGGCATAAATAATGATAAATTAAGGGTTTTTTAAAAAGTTTTTCAGTTTTGAAAAATATTTACAATGGGGAATTTTTATAATTTTTAAAGAACCCAAATCTTATTTCTCGTTTTACATTTCAAAACGAATTAAAAATGAAAACCTTTGTAAAAAAACAAGGATGTAGATATAAATTAAGCTAAATGTAGAAGTTAACTAAAATTAAAATGGAAAAACAACAAAAACATACATTGTTAATATGTTTATACTTAAAAACATTAGTTAGTATTTTTATAAATTTTTAGCTGAAGTTTTAAAGAACCATTTTAAAGATGCAAAAAGCCACCTTTGGCTCCAGAGCCGCATATTGCAGACATCTGGTCTAAAATATGTGACCAAATTGCACAGAAATTATTAAATTTACACAAAAAATTACATTTCTCAAGTCCCAGAACAAAAACTGTAAAAAACTTTTTTAAAAATCAGTGGAAAGGACTGAATGATCTTGAGAGAAAAAACACAAAAGGTCACTAAAAGTTTGTGTGTAGTCCAAAATGGTGCCAAAGCGATTTTCTTAATAAAATTAAAGGATTATGTAAGATGATGCAACTACAATGAAAGGCTAATTTATTTAATTTTTTTTTATTAAGAAAGAAAGGAATTTTAAATGTTTCTTTAACTTTAAAAATGCTTTTTTAAAACAACCTCTGAGCAAATTCCAAAACCTGTTTTCATAATTTAAAAATAATATGTTTATGCTGTCAAAACCTAAGTTGTTAGATGTTGACAGAAATAAATAATAAATGATCTTTTTTTTAATTATGTTGGTGTTTATGACGTTGTACCTCGACACTCCGCTGATCCCTGCAGATGCAAACAAAGCTGCTGAAAATGTTCCTGCAGGTTCGCAGCTGGACAAACATCAGCCTTCTGACACTCAGGTACATCTGCAACGAAACGCGTTCAACAAGAACAACCTTTACTGTTCTCTAAAAACAAACAAACAAACTCAGGACAGGGTGCCAAAGCATTTCTCTGTCTTTGATCAAAACTGAAATTTACTCTTAAGAGAAACCAGAGATCTGGCCTGAGCAGGCGGCTCGTCGTTTGCGGGGATAAAGTTCACTTTGTGCATGTGGAACGAAGATGTTTGAGCTCAAGAGATTCTAAAAGCTGAATTTGTTTGGATAATTCTGTATTTTGACACAGATCTGGCTTTTAGCTGCCTGATGAAAACCAGCACCTTGTTCTTATGCTTCTGTTCGTACAGTAAAGATGAGCGGATTGGTCCAAAAATATCGATAATATCAATACCAAGTCTGTATCAGTGCTGGATCAATACATGGTAAGATCCATACTTTAGTTTTAGATTCTCTGTAGAAATTTTCCTTAATTTTTGTTTTGTAGTTTCTCCAATTTATTTTCATCAGAACTGATTTTGGATTAAAGAATCTCAGCAAACACACATAATTTAACCAAGTATTTTTGTCTTGTTGCAAATATCGTAGTAAACTTGAAATAAGACAAAACATTACAAGTAACTTTTCAGCAAGATATAGGAATTTGTTTTAAGGAAGTAATTCCTAAATATTGATGAAAAAAGTATTAGTCACACTGGTAGATTGTTTAATTATAATAAAGGAAAAATGTTTTATCATTAATTGAAACAATCTGCCAGTAGAACTAATCATTTTCGCTAATATTAAGAAATTATTGACTTAAAATAAACTCAGATCTTGCTAAAATTCTTCTTGTAAGTTAACTTAGTTTCTAAGAAAGATATTTGCACTAGGACTAAGATATTTGCACTAGGACTTAGAGCAAAAATACTTTATAAGAGTTTAAAAAGTATTTTCAGTGCAGGCTTCTGAACTCATAAGGACTTTGTTCAAAAGACAAGAGGTTTTTGCCTGGAAACCAAACAATTTCTGCTAAAAAAGCAGGAGCGAACATCCAGCCAGAACACGGTTTTATCCTGTAATAATTCAGAAAAATTTTCACAGCAGTGAGGATAAATCTGTGACTTCATTCTGGCTCAGATTTTACCCAGCGTTGCTCCCACAGTGTGAGAATGTTTCCCCAGCAGCCGTGGGAGAGACTCGGCTCATTACAGGACAGGAGCTGTCGGCTACTGAGTTATCGGAGGTCACAACCGGACGCTGACGAGAGTCTGCAGTTTTCTTTACTTTAGCTAATTAGAGGCTTTTGATAATTGGTTGGGCAAACCGCCACGACTAACAGAACTGCTGAGAGCTGAGCTAACATCTCTGGAAAACTGTTCTTTAGTTTCTTTAAAAACAAACATAACGCAGATGATTCATGCAAATGTTTCTCTTTGCAGGTTTTCTTTTGGTGATCACAAGGGTCGCTGGAAAAGTGACCTTAACATCCTGTGGGAGGAAGAGTTGGATTATATTTTTAAGAGACAGTTTGTACAGTTTTACTGGATTAGGGAAACATTTTTCATAGGTTTACTGATTTATCATCCTTTTTCAATCACTGGCTTAAAACACATATAATCACTAACAGAACAGAACCAGAGACCGACTTTAGTTCTCAGAGGATGTAAAAGAGGAGTTACTTTCCTCAAATTTTACTTAAGTCAAGTTACAGATGTATAATGTTACTCAAATAAAAGCAAAACGTCTCTAATTAAATGTTACTTTAGGTGAAAGTTACTTAAATACGTTTTTATGATCAGAAAAAAGTTCTGCTCCTGGATTCATAAAGGAAAAGAGGAGGATTGGTCTCAAACTGTTTGGTTTTTTACAGAAGACGATTATGGCTCCTGGGAAAAAATAATTTAAAAATCTGACTTTTATCCAAAATTCTGGCGTTTTTCTCTTTAACCCTCTTGTTCACTCATGTATTGTATCTTATGAATTGACATATAATAGTAAAAGTAAAAAAAGACTGAATTTTGACTTTTGATCTCAGAAGATTCGACTATTCTACTAGTGCAAAAACATTTTTTATAGAAAAACATAATTTTCTTTTTTTATGTGGCGTGTTTCCATTAAGTGAATACATTTTCATATTTGTCACAATTATATGCTCAATGGAAACAAAGCTTCTGAAACATACTTGAAATTAACACTTTAGCACAGTGTATGCTAAACACCATGACAGTATAGCGCGTTAGCGTTAGCAGGACTAATGCTAATCATTCATGCTTTGCAGCTAACACAGCTAACTTTTTAACTGCAAATAGTGACTATTTACTTATTGGAAGACTGGATTTTATCGAGGTGCATTGAGTAAAGGGGGCAGGAAAGAAATGCATGTTTCTCTTATTTTTAATAAAAAAAAAAATTGAAAACCATGCACAGCTTTTCTTGTCACTTTGTAGTTTATGTTGGTGTAAAAAGTACCAATAAAACACCCTGATATTTGAGGTTATGATGTTACAAAACACTTCCTTAACTGTGAATTAAAGTAAGCATTAATTTTACGTTACGTTTTTTAGTTTTGGAGACGGTCATTGATAAAATGCAGCCACGGCTTCAACAAGGTCAGTCATAGCAGCTTGTTTCCTTCATTGGTTATGCATTTAATCTCAAAAGCTTCACTAGAGAAAATACCTCAGTAACTCATCAACATGGTGAAAAATGGGAAGAAATTGACATTTTAATGCATTACTAAGATGCTCGGTCTGTTATGCGTGTCTCTTTAAAGGGACCCCTACCTGTACAGGTTTTATTATCGGTCGCCAGGTGGAGGCCAGGTGGACACAGGCACTGAACTGTTCCCGATCTCTCCAACTGGCAACCAAACTGGCAACGCAAGGAGAAACATGTGGTATCTCCTAAAAGAGAGAGAGAGAGAGACGAGGGGGATGCACAGTCTGCAACAATCAGACAGCAACTGAAGCCAATCAATATCTAAACCTACTTTTCTACTTCTAGTTTTCCACATTTGCCTCCAAATATATTCCTGATTTTATTTTGTTGGCTATACGTTGTGGAGATGTAAATATATGATTGCAAAAGGACTTTACTGACGGGTGCAGGTGTATCCATCTGCAGTTAGGGAGTATCTGGGCTCACAGTAACAACAGTAGCTGCCCGGCGTGTTCATGCAGCGCTGGTCTCTTCAGCAAACCGCACTCATTCACATCTGGAGTTAATACGGAACATCATTAACGCAGTAGATAGAAATCCTTGCGCTAAATGATCCAGAAGGACACAGGTAATGGTTAAGAAATTGAAAACATAAGCCTGGCAGCGGTTTTAGAAATTGCACTCCGCCTTCATCACAGTGTGGTCCTTTAAATCCTGCATGAACACTTGTCTGGTCCCACACATTTTCCATTTACGCAGGGCTTCCTGCACCCTGGAGCAAAAACCTCTAACATGACGAGAACTGTTATGTGTTTATGCTGCTAAATAAACATAAACAAAATGAATGCATCTTTATTGTAAGTCTGATGGGTGAAACTAAATGTCTAAACTAACAGTTTCCAGCAGACTCAAAACTCTGATTGAACAGAAAAATACTCAAATACTTTGAGACTCCATCAGTCAAGGCCATCTCGTCAGAGTCATCTTCACATATCTGGATTTTGGATGTTTCCAAAATACTAGCATCCATCAGGTTAGCATCCTGTGCTAAACTTGTCCGGCTGCTTCAGTTTCCAAAGCAGTGGAAAGCACTGAGTGCTGAGATGGCAGCTCTCTGATAGCTTGCAGTTTGCCAACACGCCGCAGTGAGTCTATATTAGAAATCATGCTTGCATTACTTCAGCCTGGTTTGGCAGGCGGCTTTCTTCACATATAGATTTATTACTTTACTTCATTCTCTCCATTATTAGAGGCAGCAATCACAGCCTCAGACCTGCTCAGTCAGGTTGACTGTGTGAATATATAAGTAGGTCAGCTGCAGAAGTTATTGCTGCAAATGATAATATTGTTGGTTTAAGACAATTTTTAAGTAATATAATGGCAAATACTGCACAAACATAAAATATTTCCAAGTATTTTTGCTCTAGTTTCCGGTGCAAATATCTCAGTAGACTTGAAATAAGACAAAGCTAAAATATTTGCACTTGAAATTTGTGTTTTTGCAGTGTAATAATGCAAGTACGCATTAACATTTAACACTGGAACTGGAAGATATTTTAAATATCCAGAGTAAATAAACAAAACTGAAACAACAAATAAAAAGGATGCAGAAGTATCTGTAACCAAAAATGCTCTTCTAAACGTTGCTTTTAGAAGAACTGAAGCCTTTTGTCATCCAGTATTTGGTGGAGAGATCCATGAGAAAAACAAACAATCATTTTTTAGTGACTTTGACTGTTCCCAGAAGCATTTAGGAGCCAAATGAAAGTGTGAAAAACATGCAAAAAGCTAATTTGACATAATCAGTCCTCTTTAATGCTGGCTTATCAGGTCACTGTCAACTGCAGCCACTAGGGGGCAGGCTCAGAAATTAGCACAAATCTTGGTTGTGTTGGTGTTTGTGTTTCAGCTTTGCAGTGATTTGTAAAAGCATCCAAAGAGCCACATCAGGGGATCTGCCACTCTGGTTGGGATGTAACCGTTTGTAAAAAATACTGAGATACCGTTTGCAGTCCTGCAGCAGAAACAACAGGAAGCCGTTTGTCCAACGGGAACCGGCTGCGTCTGACCCCAGACGTCTCCCAGAGTGACCTCCGCCGGCCTGTAGCGACTGGAAGACAGAGAAAAGACGCCTGCTCATAAAATACTGGTTAGACCTTTGAGAAATAATATATGGAACAGTGTTTATGTGGCAAGACTTTGATGCTAAAAACACACATCCACACTCTAATGAAGACTTGCTGCCATTTTTCTGAGCATTTTATGTGATAAAAGTATAAATATTCACCACTGCTAATAATCTTCGATATGCTGTCGTCTTCCTAATGCCTTTAAAAAAGTGACACACCAGAAACAAAAGAAAGACAGAAATGTAAAACCATCTACAAGAGTTAGGAGTCGGATAGTCTTGCACACAATATTTTGTCTTTTTTAATATAAATTTCTACTTTGTTGGATGTTTGATGATTTGAAATATTTTAGTGTTACTTAAAAGCAAAAATAGGAGAAAAGTGTGAGAAGAAGACATTTTATGGTACTAAAACTTGTGCGTTGGGTCATTTTTGACCATCTATGTCATTCAGGTTGGTAAGATTCTTCTGAAAAATCTTTTCCACCATTAAATGGGCATTTATTGTTGCATTAATGTGGAAACAACTGCACTGATGCAAACCACCTTTTTTATTCCAACACACTAGCAAAACACTAATTTCAAGGGTCAGCAAATGGTCTGCCAGCATTCAGAGAGACTTTCTCTTTTATTTAGATATTACTGGTTTGGACGTCTTAGCGTACTTAATACAGTAAATGTTTAATTAAATTAAGTCCAATAAAATCCAAATTGATTTTGAAAACAAACAGCTTAAAGTAACACTTTCCTTTTCTGAAGATGAGCTGATGAGAGCAGAAAAATATTAAGCATCGCAACAAGATTTTTTCCTGTTTTGCTCATTTTCTCCAACCTTAAAACCAAATAACTGGAAGTTGAATCCTCCATCCTGTCTCTCTCTGCTGAGAAGTGGGTTTAGTTGTCTCCAAAACACAGAGTTTGGCTGCAGAGCAGAGGAGGTTCCTGTGGTATAATTATAGGCTGCTGGGAGTAATTGATAGATAACTTTACCTGCATGCAGAGAGAAAAGCAGAAGAGACACAAAGAGCACAAAGATACCGTTGCAGACGCACCTTTTCCTCTTGATAATGAGATTGTTCAGGGGCCAGTATGTGACTGAAAGAATAAATCAATAAGAAACCTGAAATGATGCAAAACTCTGTGAAATCCAAATAATGATTGTTTGAATTTTAGTTCCTCAATCTGCCAAATGATTGGGATCATTTGCAGTTGGACACAAGGTACATGTGGAAAGACATGAATCTTTCAGTGGCTAACAATTGGATTTCGATTTTCAGGATAACTATACATTTCAGAAACGATTTTCAGTTCTGAAACAATTTGATTCAAAAATACTTTTCGATCCAGGAACCAGTTTTTCCTATTCAAATGGTCCAGAGATTCTGTTTAAGCTTTTTGACTGGCAAGAAAAAAGTTCCACTTCAAAATATTTCACTTATAACAAAACATATTCCCCGTGTTTTAAGTGAAAAAGTCTGCATTGTTTTCTAAAAACAACCTCTTATATGTTGCTGAGTTTTGTTTTATTCCAACTGTACTGAGATATATGTGCTAAACTGTAGACCAGAAAGACTTGGTAAAATGTTGTGTTTTTGGTAAAATGTTGTGTTTTTTGCAGTGGATGACTGCATTAAGTCCAAATTGCTCCCATCTGCTGCGTTTGGTGGCCCTTTTTGCATCTGCATGTCTTCAGTGCAAACTTTGTTGCAAACATTGTACAAAAATAAAGCAAACAGCAGAACCAAACAGCAGGGAAACATGCTGGCGATTGCATTGCTTCACCATTTCCTCCCTGAATCTTTCTGCCGATGATCTGTGGATCTACATGAAGCTGAAGCCTGCAGCTTTTGTTTTGCTTGGTTTTGTTAAATTACGCCTTCATCTTCATTCTGTAATGGTCTAAGGTTTTGTGGTGCTTTTGATTTCTTATGTCTTTCATGACTTTGCATTTTTATGGGCATGTTAGGGTTTTGTTAAAGTCATTATAATTTGTGTTTGGTGTAATTTATGTCATTTTGTTTCCTTATTTCCACTGTTTTGCCTCAGCTTTTCTGGAACGCTGCACACAGAGTTCTTGTTTCTTAATTATAAAATCTGTTCTATATCAATATTGACTGCCTCAGTGTACATATGCTTCCAGGTTTCCAGCTGTCACAGCCCTGTTTCTGAGCCTACATCAGTTTTTTGTTCCTATAGTGGTTTGAAATCTTAATTTCTTTCCCCCCGCATTTTGTAATTTTATGTTGTCCTGTGCTGTAAGCTACCAGCTAAAGAGGCAATAATTTCTAATCGTCGCTAAGCGTTTCTTTGCTCTGAATGGAAGGAGATGAAAACTCTCTAATCTTGGGGCTTGGTGTGTTTTCTGAAGGCTCAAACTGGGATCTTATGGTCGGAAATAACTGCTGGCAGCCTCAGACGTGGCGTCTTTGAAGCTTTAACTATTACCAGCACTGATCAGAGCGCAATCAGTTGTATTAAGCTCAAAGGCGGAGTCCGGGTCTGGACGCCCGGTGGTCCACTCACTGAGCGACGCGAACACATGGTCGTGTATCTAAGAGATTAGACATCACTCTGACCTACGTTCTCCCCCTGGACGGGTTTTTTTTATTCTAATTTTAACCATAATCACTGCTTGCAGTTCCTCAAGATTATCCAAACCTTAAATCATGTTTTCACTTTAAAAATGTAATGATTTATAACATGAGGACTAATTTCCCACAAAGAACATCAAGTCCTTATTATAAGCAAACAGCCTTCGACAAAATCTGAACTAATTCTAGTAAAGGAGGTGCTTGAAGTTCTTGAAAATTCTTGGATTTCAAATCAAGGTTTGGAAAGTTCTTGATTTTTGCACAGTTTTGTAATAAAGTACAATATAGCATTTGATTAAAAACCTCAATCTGGAAAACGTTACAAGTATTTACACTTAACAGGAAGACAGACATATTTTTAAATCAAGCTAAACTTTTCTTGTTTTACATCACTTAGATTTACCAAAAATAATTTCTATTTGCCAAAAACCTAGCGCTAAAATGTTCAGATTTTTTTGTGACTTTCTTTGTAAATTGTTTTTAAGCATTTAACCTGAGCATGAAAGTGATTTAAATTAACACAATTTGTTTGGATTGTTTCAGTGTAAGGAATATTTGCCATTCCTGGTGACTCAATAACTTATAGATCAGTGCAGCTGAAATAAAGGTTTGCTAATCTTTTATACATTAAACACTTCTTAAAATGAGAATTGTGGGATTATTTTGTTAAATTAGTTGGTTTTTTTGGACTAGTCAGGTGTGAGAAAGATTTCACAGCATAAAATATTGTTATGTTTAGTTTACCTTGTCTGTGCTCTACAATGTAGAACACCATCACAAGACATTAAAAAAGTAATAAGTGACATGATATGATAGTGAATTAAAATAGATTATCTTAACTTATTTGATTGATTAGTTCATTTGTATTGTTCCCAAAGTGTGATGTTTTTAAAAAAAATGAAAACTTGCCTTGAGGAGTGTTTGAATTTTACTTTGAGAAAAGTCTATATAACCTGGAGACAGGAAAAACCTGGAGGCTTTCTTTCCAGATCAAAACATTTTTTAAAATGTCATCATATAATAAAAATAACTTTTTACTGCATTACCTCGCAATACTTTTGCAAGGCAGTGCAAAAGTATTGTTTGGGTATGCAAAACCTTTGCGAGTTAGCAGAAAAGTTTTGGATAGAAATGCAATACTTTTGCGTGAGCCACGTTATTTCGCTTTAACAAATAAATAAATTCCCCCTGTATCCTCTAGGGGGCTCTGTAGGGTAGAATATTCCAGTATCAGACATTTTTATGCTAGCTTAGTCAGTTTAGATAAAACAAACAAACAAACAAAGCACGTTTTGTTCTGTCCTAAAACTGTTATAGATATAATAAAAATATATTTTTATTTTTTTGAGGTAAGGAAAAAGTTACGCATGGGGATGCAGTACTTTAACAGGACTTCTCTTTATAGAGAAAACACAAAATAAATTCCCTCAATATCCTCTAGGGGGCTCTGTAGGGTAGAACATTCCAGCATCAGACATTTTTATGCTAGCTTAGTCAGTTTAGAAAAAAAAAACATGACTTGTTTCTGACCTCAAAACAACTGAAGACATATTTTGTGGTTTCTTTCAGAGCCAGTAAAACTTTTATAAGATTACTGGAACCAAAACAAAAGCAAAGTCATCCTTGAAGGTGCTTTTAGGTACATCGGTGAGTTTGGTCCTGGTTCATTTCCCACTCTGGCTCAAACTGAACCCCAACCCTTCACCTTGGATGGTTTTTGTCAAACGTGTCACCACCACACATCAGTGAGTGAGGTGGAAGGAAACCACAAAATAGCTGTCCACAGCCTGTATCGAATTAGTGTCAAGCTCCGGCCTGTCATACACAATACAACTAAACCTACTCCGGCCTGCCAAAGAGGAAAACAGGAAGGACGGGGGGAGGAGAGGAAAAGAAAGTGGCCGTCAACGGTAAAACAGAATGACAAATGTTACCGGTGTTCAGAGAGTCGAGCCGAGCTCTGCTCCATCTGCCAGGGTGGACAGGGTGGGAGAGAACCGAGATGTTTTGGGGCCAGAGCTGCAGATCGTCCCTCTCTTCCTCACTCCTCCTCCTCCTCCTCTGACCACATTAGAGGTGTAAACACTCCGGTGGTCTTTGATTCCTCGAGCTGAAAAGAGACGCCCCACAACGAGATCAGATATCGCTTAAGGCTCGCGCTCCACCTCAAACTGCTCGAAAAATGCAACGTGTCCATCATAAACGAGGAAGGCGAGCAAATCCAATTATGTTGAAAATATGATTCCTGGAACTTTGTTGGTGGTCATTTGCACAGAACATAGTGCAAAGCTTCATGATTTATTTTGTTGTTGCGTAATAATGACTCCTCAGATGTATTTCTGTTCTGTTTCTAGCATAACATTTAAAGCAAATTGATGCTTTTAAGTAGTAATTTCATTTTTTCAGAAAACTGCAAAACAGCTGAAACACTGAGTTCCTTTAAATCCAGACTGTCACTGTGATTTTTTAAACATTATAGAAGAAACATTAATCAACATTCTGATGTTTAATGCTAAAAAATGTAATGAAAGCACTTTGAACTGCCTTGTTGCTGAAATCTGATGAAATAAACTTGACTGATTAATTGATTGATTTCTGATCAGCTCACTTTACTTTCCAGAACACAGTTGTGTAAATCTGGCCAGACAAATGTGTTCAAATGTTCACACGCATTGAATAAGAAGAAATATGAGCTTTGTGTCTCACTGTCTGACTTTAAACTAAATACTGTCTGCTTTAGGTCAATTGAAAGGGGACATATTATGAAAAATTCACAGTTTTGCACATTTTTATATTTCTGTTTGGGTCTATTGCTTGTAAACTATTCAAAACTTGTTTAAATTTAATCAATTTTTCTCATTGCATGTTGTTTTCAACTTTCTTGTACATAAAACACTTTGAATAGTTTCTGGCTCAAAGGTGCTTCATAAATAAAGTTACCTTGCTTCAAAAAAACCACCCAGCTGTTTTTTGGGTGAAAAGTTTGTGTTTTGCCGTTTTGTTAAGTCATAATCGACAGGCACTGCGCTGTTGCCTAGCAACTCCAGCCCTTTATTTCTATTAATCATGATGATTTTCTGCTAACAGCGAATTAAAACACAACATTTAAGATCAAACTAATAAGAAAGAAATCTATTTTTAAAAACAAAAATGTGGGATTAATGAAAAGTGTGTCTAACACATGCTTAAAGATAAAAACGGTACTTTTAATGTAACAAAAGCAAAACATTTTGTGTGTGAAAAAATAAACAATTCTTATTAAAATGAAAATAGGTGTTATAAAAATGTTTTACCTTCTTTGTCAAACAGTTCTGGTCATTTTTAAAGTGAGTTTCTTCGAGACCTGTGTGTCGGTGCATCATCATCATCATCATCATCATCATCATCATCATCATCATCATCATCATCATCCTGCTCTGATTTATGAGCCCAGACTTTCAACGCTACAGAAATGCTTTTAAGAGGGATGATCCACAGTCCGCGGGGTCAGAGTTCAGGGAGGGTCGGCCGAGGCGTCGCCCAGGTGGGAGGGCTGAAAGGCCAAAGGTCGGCAGGCGGGACACCTGCGTGGACGTGATGAGGACACCTGGGACGGCTTTGACAGCAGGACAATGTGAAAGGTTCAAGAAGGGAAACGTGGCCTCAGGTGCTGAACCCGTTTCTCATCCCAAACACGCGACTCGACCCAGGCAGATGTGGCTCGTGACTCTACAACGGGCCGGAGAAACAGATGTTTTCTGGTAATTATGAGAATAATTTCATACAAGTAGAATAAAGATGAAAGTTGTGAATATACTAGAAAAAGTTGTTTTAATGAAATTTATGAAGATCTGGTAATACTGGCATTTAATTCTTGTACTATTAGGACTTTTTAAAGGTAACATTATGAGTTTGTTCTCATATTAGTTCAGCTTTGTTGTTGCATGACTATATTGTAATTAGATTGTTTTCTTACCCTGGTCCTAACACTCTGTTGTAAAGTTGAATTTAATCTAACATTAAAATTAGTTGCGCTGTGTGACAAAAATAAGAACTTTTTTTCTATACCTGGTGCTGCTGTTCCACCTGAATATCCCTTTTTTTGGCGAGACATTAAAGTCTGTTTCCGTTCTATTCTATTCTCTAAATCAAAACTGGTGACTGCAAATTAAACATTTCTGAAATGAAGCTTAAAAACCTTCCCAAATTTATCATTTAGACGTTCATTTCACCCCAACATGAACCAAAATGTCCAAACTGCATTTAAAACAAATCTTTTAACTCCTTCCTCTCCTTGCAGTTGGTGTTTCCTCCATCCTCGTCGTTTTTGCCTGCTTGGCTGCAGCTGAAGTGGAGGCAGAGCGGAGAGGCAGCGGCCATTAGACACAGAGCTGTGGAGAGATTAGGGTGCAACCAGCACAGCAGCACCACAGGCGTCTCTGTACCAAAGCAAGGATTAAGGATTAGGCAAGGTTCAGGCAGCAGCACCAGAGACTCAAAGCCACTCGGCTTGCCAACAAGATTCTGCTCTCCTGGTTTTTATGGCACTGAGGATGAACTGCTTTCCGAAAAGGAATGGGACATACAATAATTTGCCAGCCGAGATATTTGGTTTTACTTTTCCTGATTTGTTTATTTCATCTTGCAGAACATCTGGTGCTGGAATTTGTCTTACCCTTGTTGTTTTTTAGCATTTAGTCCCACTAAACAAGATGTTTCATCTGTAAACTTATTTCCTTGTTTGCTCTTTTGCGGGTTTAGATTCCTGTTGCACTTCGGTGAAACTTTGAGTGACGTCGACGACATGCTGATGAGGGAAATCAGACGTTTGGTTAAGAGGTTTTGGAGAAAAGAGGCATCTAAAAGCTGGACTTGGGCATCCTTGATGAAGAAAATGTGGATTTTGTCCAGAAAATTTGAGGATAACAAATAAAATCTGGTCATAATGTGGTTGAAAACTGTGAGGAAAAAGAAAAAGAAAACAGTCATGATAAACTCTATGTAAAACTTGTTTAGAGACAAATGTTACATCACCGTTGGGGAAAAAAAAATCTACTACAAGACTTTGTCGTTATTTTTACAGAACAGGATTATTACTTGTGTTACATTTTGAAATAAAGAAAAACATGAAACTCCGTAACAACAGGGTAGAAACATTTAGTGTTTCCAACTTAAAGATAAAAATAGATCTAAACAGTTGTGGAAATTTAGTGCAATTATTCCAGGACAAAAGAGGGATAATTGCATTTGGTATTATACCCATATTTAAAAACATAAGTTTCTTTTTTAATCATTTCTAGTCAATTAAGAGCCAAACCAAAGTCGCCCAAATCCGCCTGGATTCCAGCTTCATTCTTTCCGAAGCCCTGAGTTTGGTAGCAACTAGTTACATTTACCCACTTACATTTACTTAAGTAACTTTTTTGAAAAAAAACAAAAAACTTTTAGGAGCATTTTACTACCCTGTACTTTGTATAATTTTATTAGGAAGTATTTCTACTCTTAGTTGAGTAAAATTTCTGGCTTTTCTTCCCACTGAATGAAAAACAAACATGTTTAAACCAAAAACCACCAGATTAAGACACACCTACAAGTTTTACAATAAAATTTAAAATACCAAAATTTCCAATTAAATTTATATTTTGGTCCATCTGACAATGTAATTTTTAAATATTAAATGACTTGTACTTTGACCAGTTACTCAGTACTTGAGTAGACATTTTACCAAATACTTTTTTACTCTTGAGTAATTTAGCAGGATACTTTTTACTTTTACTTGAGTAAAAATATGTTAAAGTAGAGCTACTCTTACTTGATTACAATTTCCTCTGCTGACACCTAAAATTTAAAATATGAATCAGAAAAATTTGGGAAAATTTCTGGACTCTAGTCTAAGACCAAAGTAGCTTTACTACACAGTAAAAATGCCAGAGTTGAATTCAAAAGTGTCAAAAGTGTCTATATGTGTCCAAGTCAGCAGGTGTTAAAGTAACACTTTTGAAAGGGTTGAAAGATTGACACCCATTTTTTTGTTAACTTAACATTGGTCTATAAAACTGAAATGGGTTTATGAAAAGTTAAACTTTCCATTTCTGTGTGTTTTGAATATTTTCCACTGCATTTGATTAATATTGACACCTTGTGGGTGAATTATTTACTTTTTTAACACCACATTGCATTTTGTGATCAACACTACACTGGTGTTACTTTTAATATATTTTAACACTAACACCGTTGTAATGTTAATGTGACTCTGTGTTGTTGAATTAACACCAGCTGACTTGGACACATATAGACACTTCTGGGTGTTAATTCAACACTGGCATTTTTACTGTGTACTTTTGAGTTTTTGCTCATTCTCTGCAGAAAAACCAACCTGAGGCTGCAGTGGGATGACGCTTGTTTTCCTGCCTGTGAAGCTAACAATGCAGCAGGCGTCTGATGGAGTCCACTGGTTTGGACACAGAAACAAAGAAGACGACTCAGAGGAAACCACATGTTACCTCTAGAAGGAAATCAGACATTACAATCGGCCTAACTGGGAAAAGAAGGAAGCGTCTCAAACAGGATGTTGTAGCTGTGGTCAGGTGTCGCCTGCACTGATCCACATCCAGACGCTTTACCCTCATGTTAACTCTGGTCCAAGTATGTCCGAGGCCGATGTCTCTTTCTGTTGCATCTAAGTGATGTAAACTCAAGATGAGCCCTGCAGATTGAAAGTGAAAACAAACAGAGGCTCCTGCCAAGCTGAGCTGCAGTGTATGCAGATTAATGCAACAACGCAGCCACACAAACGCTGCCGTGAAACATTTGCATAACTTCTTTTAATGGGTTTTGGAAAATTTCTTCGCTTTGCTTAGAGGATATACCTCCGCATGGAAACTTATACTTTGGTGGTCCGTTCCAGCCCACATCAGTTGTTTATCTTGCACAACAGACTGAGGATCAGAGAGGGGAAGCAGACAAAGGACGACATGTTGCATTTGACAGCCAGGCAAACGTTCAGATCAGCGAAAGCCCCACAGAAAATTTAGATGCCAATTTGCTCCAAAGATCCAGGCAGATCCTCAAAAACCAGAGTGGACAGCGTGGAATACGCAGTGAACTGAAACCTGCTGCCAACTTGAAGCACTTACACCTCTTGAAATGTGTTTTGCTTGGATTTTATACAGAAAATACAATAAAAACTTGCAGAAATATAGCATTTGTATTAAGCCCTGTTTACTGTGATACCCCTAAATATACTACTGTGTAATCAGTTGAAGTTTAAAAAGTAGCAAATGTCTAAAATCTAAATCTAAAAGTAATTTGCAGTGTATTGGGAGCTGTTTGTAGTTACACATTGAAGAAGCATTGATCTCACAAAGCAAAACAGTCAAATGTTTCAAACTAAATATTCAATTGGCAAGCTAAATATTTCAAACTAGCTATTTATCTAGTAGTAAGATTCAGCTCTGAACTAAACATTTAGTTTGATGTTGAATATTTAGATTTTAGCAATCTAAGTATTAAGTTTTAGACTAAACATTTAGCTGAGAGCTAAACAGCTGACTAGATACATAAACCGTTTGAAGTGAAAGATTTAATTTGAAACTAAACTAGGGCGGCAGGTTTAGTTTATCTCAAAGTTAAACACACAGCTTGAAGTTAAATATTTAAAACTAGTTAATCGTAGATATAAATAATTAGCTCCAAGCTAAATGTTGAGTTAAATGTTGAACCAAACATTTATTTGAATACTTGGCGTCAAACTATATATCAAGTAAGCAAGGTATACATTTAACTCTTAGGTAAATATTAACTTTCAAGCTAAATATTTTGCTTCAAACTTTACATTAATCTAGCAAACTAAATATTTAGCTGATGGCTAAATATTTAGTTTCAAGCTAAATGTTTAGTTCAGATCTAAGTATTTAGATCTGATATAAACATCTAAATAACTGAGTTGAATATTTAGCTCAAAAATTAAGTTCAAATCTAAACATTTCGCTTCAAACTTTACATTTAGCTTGTAAGCTGTGAGCTAAATATTTTTGTTGTAGCTAAGTATTTAGCTCCGATCTAAATATCGAGCTAATATGCAAATTCAGAGCCATCTGCATCAGACAGACAACCTTTTTATTGAGGGCGTTTAGCCGCAGTCGCTTCAGCTGCTCAGTGTGCCTTGCGCCTGTTGCAGAGAGTAAAAACCTCCAGTTTGTTGTTCCCTCCAAACAGCAGGAGGACGATGATACTTTCATACCTTGGAGAACTTTGAAAACAGTGAAAGACTTTCAAATGGATCCTCCCAGAACATAAATTGCATTTTTTTCCCTCGTTGTAAAAGGCCAAAGAGTTTTTCGGAGGCACTAACAGCCACAACTCTTTCCTCTCAGAGCCGTTTTCACTTTTTCCAGGTTTTAAATCCAACTTCAGCTGCAGAGCAGGTCAATAAGCTGCTGTCAACCAGCCAGTCGGTTTTACCTGTCGCTCCGGCGTTTCTCTCTGCCCTCTGTGGGGGTTTAGCATGTGCTAACATGACAGATTGAGCCCCCAGTAGGAACCTAAATTGCATCATTTCATGGATGCGAGTCAGTGCTGTGGTCCGGGAGAGTAAACAAGGTCTGGATCCAGTGAGCAATGAAGAAAGCAGGTGAAGAAATTTATTATGAAACAGAGAAAACAGATGAAATATCCCCAGATTCTTGGGCAGGAAGGTAAAATGTAGAAAATGATACGAAACAAAAAAAATTAAACATTATTAGTGTCTCTGGTTAAAGTTTAACTGGCACAAATTTTTCAAATGAATGTCTTGAACTTGGACCTTATGCGAATTTATAAAGTAAATATGCTAATTAGGTAATTCAGTCCTTTGGTTTAGATTTATTCCTGCAGAAATGCAACCAAAGGTTACAGGATAGGAAATAAATGGCCAAATGAAGGTTTTCCAACCTTCTCAAAACTTCGAGATAAATGCACAGAGATATTTGTGCAGACTCAATGTTTACAAGTCTGAGTTTGAATCTCAGACTTGAGCAATTATATTATTTTATTCTAATAAAATAAGTCATCGCTCTCAAAAAGCTGTTTGTGTTATACAGATTGTGTTGAAGATTGAGACTAAAAAACGGGGGTAAATTTGGGTCAACTGAAGAAGAAGAAGAAGAAGAGAAGAAAAAAAAGTGGTTCTTCTGCCTGATTTTAAAAAAAATATTTTTCTTTTCAGAAAAATTAATCAAGTTGGGTCCTACAGTTAATGTAATATTGTAGTTTTGAATGCCACATTTTTATAAACTGTAAGCAGAAAATCCCTGTAATTAAAATAAAGGCTTTCTGATTATTTATAGTGGATATAATGTTCTTGTAAATAGACTTTTCATGAATATTTAACTTTTTTGAATAAGTCTGTATTATTTTCCGGCTTAAAAACTGAAACTCCTACTTTCAATAAATAGTTAAGTATCCTTACAATTTCTGATGGATTTTATTTTCAACTAAACATTTCTACCATTTTTCTAAATCAGTTAAATCCGCCCCTATTTATTGCATCAATTGAGGTTTGTAAAATTTTACTGGGGTGGGAAACCAAAGATTGAGACGTTTAGGGACTTTTGGGAGAACAGAGTTTCTGCAGAACCTCAGCATCGTGTCCAACTTCCAATAAAACACATAAATCACAGTTTAAATATAAAATCCCGAAGTGGCCAGGCAGGGATGCCTCAGTTAAAGAGACCACATATGTTGACAAATGACATCAAACTCAGCTAAAAGCACCACAAACGTCACATTCAGCAGTGATTTTTGTGGCGTTGTGGTCAAGCGCTTTGGTTCTGTTAGATCGTGGTGGGAACAGTTACTCATCCTGCAGGGAGAGTCAAACGAAGCTGAAAGAGAGATGTGTCATGTTTCACAGAGACGACGGCTATCAGAGCGACTCGTTGCTGCTGGTTCATCCCTGAATGTGTTGAACAAAAGGCAGCAGGGAGTTTTTTATGTTTCTTTAAGACAGAGGTTCCCAAACTGTGGGGCACACCCCCTAGGGGGGGCGCCGTGCCATTGCAGGAGGGGCGGGGAAGCCATCTGAATGAAAAAAAAAAAAACGTTGTATGCCTGGGTTTTACCGTAGAATGGCAAACTTCCTGTCAATTCGATACAGTAGGGGCTTCCACACTTCACATATCCGTGTCCTCTGTCACTTTTATCAGCCGTTAAAACTGTTTAATCCGTTGTTAACATGTGGTAACCTGTTTTTCCAAGCCGCCTTTAAACGCAACATCAGCGCTACGACACTCACGCTGGGTTTACACCTGGCAGTGAAGGAGACCTGATGCTGCTGGGCGGAGCTACAGGTTTGTTAGAATCATGGCAGCAAACCAGCAAAACCCAAAGAGCTTTTCACAGTTTTTCCCCCCAAACTAACCAACTGAGTTGAGTGAAGCTGCTGGATGCAGGTAATGTTAGCTAAAAGACGACTAGCTAATACCAAAACAGCACCTTAAGCTTGTTAACAAGTAGCTTGTAGGCTACTGGTGTTGTCTATGTTCAGCTTCATTTTGCCCCCCTAAGAGTCGATTCCCCCTGACCCCCCCCCCCCCCCCCCCCCCCCCCCCGGCGGGGGCCCCCCCCCGCGGGGGGGGCGCGGGCGGGCCGCGCCCACGAGGGGGACACGGCCG
>CAEGAF010179955.1:0-15552 GCA_903067075.1 Micropoecilia bifurca | reverse complement strand
TTTGTCAGTCTGTGTATCAGTTGCTACCGGTGTTAGCTGTGTGCTACGTTCCGCCGTGCTGCCTGTTGCTGGACTGTTGAGCTACATTCAATATTAAATTCATCCTCATCATCATTACCTGGGTCTCAGCGTCTCTCCTCACCATTCACCACACCGCTTCATGACAGACATGGATAAAGGATGGACATGCTAAGAAATCTTGGCCATCCACAAATGTCTGACAGAAAAAACCGTCCTTCATGAATTCCACCAATCCAGCCTTTAAGATGTCGTGGTGAGAAGAAAACCAATGTTGAAAGAAACCCACTGGATGCCTGTGTGCATGAAGACTTCTGTACTAACTTTGCCATTGTTTCATGTCTATTTTCACTGAATTGATCTTTTCTTCCTTCTTCAGGGCTTTGATAGGAGGATGAATGTAGGACGTCATAACACCTCAGAAACATTTAGGACACTTCTATTGAATGCTCCTGTGTAGTATTTGCTGCAAATTGATTCTTCTATGTGTAAAATTAGTATAAAGTAGATGAAACTACAACAACATTTTGTTTACTCTGTTTACTCAGCTTCAGCTTGAACTGAATGTTTCCCAATCAAAGCCTGGTGACCTGGAATCGTCACTGTTTGGAACTGTGGAAATGGAAACTGTGAACTTCTAAAGAAGTCTGAAGATTTCTGATTTCTGGCTTTGATGTGAAATGCTGTGTCTAAGAAAACACTGCACTGCACATTATCCGGTTTGTGTTATATCTACTGTAAAACATGATGATGTCACTGTGATGTGAGTTGGCTCTGAAGGATCATGTTGCATGGTAGCTGAATAAATCTGCAAAAGCAAACAATCGCCTAAAGTAAACATGTAGTTCAACTACATATTGATAGGCTACGAAAAGTAGATTATTCTCTTGTGTTTTTCTCAAATCTCACAGTTTTGTCATTTCTGTCACTTCTTAGACATTTTGACTTGTTGGTTGTGGTGGTTCTTTGTCATCCAAGGAAAAGACTTATTGGATGAAAACGGTTAGGATCAGGATTTCACAAACGTCACTGGTTCGTGGTCAGGGTTTTTACAAACACTTAGCAATTGTTTACATGTTTACAACATACTTGAAAGACACATAAAATATATGAAGTGCGTGTCAAATGCAAATGTTGCTCATTATGATGCTCTTTATATAGGTAAATCAACAACATTATGATGATTTTCCATGTGTAGCTGATTTAAAATCAGAATATTATATTAGACCAATAAATAATTTATTTTAAGTTACAGGAAAGTGGGTTCATGTAGCTAATACCTGCTTAAAGGTTATTTTCAAAAGGTAGTTTTAATCTGACAAATGAGCCTCAACAGAAAGCATATTCATATTTATTGAATATGACTAGTAAATGTTTACTATTGGTATGTTTTACTCATATTAAAAAGCACAGTTTAATTTGCTTAGGAAAGAAAATAAGAGTTTTGATCATTGCTAAATCAACTGTTTTAAATAAAGAAAAGTCATCAATATAGTTCTGCACCAGAACCATAGAAATATCTGGCCTGTCAGCACATACAGGTCAGCAGAACAGACGCTGGTTATCAGTGACGGAGTACCGGATGTGTCAGTGGGATCTGGACTCTCCTTTCCTGGGTCTCGGTCTCGGCCTCATCTCATCGATGTCCACCCTCTGCTCTGTTTGCTGTTTTAGGCTTAACTGTGCCGAGTGACCGGTCTATGTCCGACTTCTCCTTCTGCCTGGGTTTATTTGACTTCTCCCAGGTCTTAATAGATTGTAGAAACAATGCTTACTTATGAGTTTACTTTTAAAACATGGATGTGCTTGTGTTGGCTGCTCTTCAAACCTGTTTCTACCAACTGCTTTTATTGTTTTGCATCTCCGCCTTTTTTAAATTAAAAATAAGTTAAATTTTCTTTTAAAGTCTATGAAACCTCTTTTGTTTTGAGCTTTTACGTAATAGTCCACTGAAAGTGGACAGCTTCATTAACAGTTACTAAGAAAACACTTTTCGCTCCTGAAGGGGACTTGTGAGGGAAAATGGTGCTATGCTGAAGTCCTTGAAACCATTTTGGGTCAGATAAAGAGGCTTTACTCACCATGGAAACCGAGGACACTGTGTGTTTAGATGGTGGGAAGGCAACTCTAGTAGTGCATGCTTTGAATGTTTATCAAAAGTTGTATTAATGTCTGCTTTTCTCTGAGTTTTAAGCACTAAGGACTTAAGCCTAATTTGGAGTTAAGAACCATAGCTGGATTTACAGGAAAAGTTTGGAAAGATAAGCCAGTCTGGCCACCAGCTGCCACAATAAAACTAATGAAATCAGAACTGTTTGATTAAATGTCATCTCTCTGAGGGGGATTCTACAGTATCTAACTGCTCATCTTATAGTTTTGTTCCCTCCTGATTTGACTAAGAACTGAATCAGATGAAGAGATGTGTGCATAGATGTTCAAGATACAGTGACTTAGGCACATTCTTATAATTGATGTAATCATCCCAACTGAACAGGAGGTGTCTCTTTAAAATGAGGTATTACTGAAAACATAATTTGTTGTCTAAAATTTTGAGTGTTATTTTAGTGTTTTAGTGTAGTGGTATTTTTTTGTATATTTATTTTCAAAAATTGTGTGCTTCTGCCTCAATCAATTTAGAACTTCAGTGTAAAGAACTAAATCTGATGACAAAACATTATTCACTCTGATTTCTATACTTTCACATATAAACATGTCGGGCTGCATGTAACCTTTGATGCAGCATCTGATCTGCAAGTCAGTTCTTTGGTGCTGGAACCATAAATAGAAATAAACATCATCAACATCAACATTGAACAACAGGTTGTCCTCTTAGAAAAGACAGTTATTAATAGCGCTACCTGTTAGTTAGCATTGATATGATTCGTTTGGTGTGAATCAGATGAGTAATGCAACTCTACTGTGACTTTTTTCTTTACTTTTATATTTAGGAAAGGAACAAATCAAGCTTAGAATTTTAGCTTTGGTTTGCGATGCAACTCAGAAATGCCTCTGATTAAACCCCACGTCTCGTTGTCCTCTTCCTTTGAACAGATGGAATGAACTGCATGAACAAAGACCACGGCTGTGCTCACATCTGCCGGGAAGCTCCCTTCAAAAGCGGGGTGTCATGCGAGTGCCGGCCTGGTTTTGAGTTGGCCAAAAACCAGAAAGACTGTACATGTACGTATCACATCTGATCCTCATGCTGTGACAAAAAAAATAGAATCATTACTTTTGGGAATAAATAACAGACAAGAAACTAAAATGCTTCCTTCATCAACACAACGTTACGTGCTTCTACAACATACATAAATAATTTCATTCTACAACATACATAAATAATTTCATGTATGTAATTATTGGCACATTTTGTCAGATGTGACGAAGACAAAGATACAATAACTGTCACTTGCATTTCTTATAAAAATGTCTTTTCACTTGCAGATGAGTCTGCAGGTAAAAAAGACCTGACTGAGATGTTTCACATGATGGCTTAGCAGAAAGCAATCAGTTAAGACACTGATCCTTATCCTTCAATAAGATGTTGGATAGTTAATTAGTTATCTCAATGGTTTTTTATAAATCTAGGAAAACTTCATTTGTAGGAGAAAAATGTCCAGGTTGACCAAGGAAGATATAAAAGTGTTAGGACTGGTGATGCATCCGGCTCGAGAGCAGAGATTGCACTAGGCTGCTGTGTTTCTGTTATCCAGTCGTAATATATTTTCACCAGTCAACTTTTAAATGGGCAGTGTTATTTAAAATTGACTTTTTTGAGCTTTGCATCATGTTATAATGTTATTGCCTTATCAAAAACATATGTGGAGTGTTGCCTTTATTCTTTTCATGCATGTTTGGGAAATCCTTTAATCTCCATGGCAACCATTCACCTGCGCAAAATGCCTAAGTGGAGCTAGCTCCGCCTTTGAGACTCGGCTCCTCCTCAGAGCTGCAGCTTCCAAGGTTCTAAGCTTCTGTCTCACAGAACGTTCCTCCCATTGTTCAGGAAACAACTCATTGTTGTTTCCTGAACACAACAATTAGTTCACTGCACTCTAGTGGTCTCTGCAGTGACCAGATCTCAGTCCAGTAGGGCCCCACTCTGATGTGGTCGGATTACTGATTTGCATCATGGGTGTGCAATGTGTTACATCGCTCTGCAACAGCTGAGCGATGTCAAGATGAACATTTCTAAGAAATATTTCTGTTAAATTTATGCTACAAAGAGTTACAGTAGATCTGAGGTGCGAAAGCAGCATCATGCACCTAGCAACATGGCTAATGAGAGCAGTTTTTTTGTCTTTCAAATGTTGATACATAAATATTTATATTTAGACCGAAAAACCAAACATCTAGCAAAGTGCATAGATTTACATTCATTCAGTTGACTTTATTTTGTTTCCAGTTCCACGGAGCAGTAAATCTTTAACCACTTTCTTTATTAGCCTGTTTTTCTTGCGTTTACGTAGTGGTAGAAAAGATTGAGCTGTTCTGGTGATAAACATCAGTAACAGACACGATTAACAGCTTCCAGTCAGGCTTTGTGGTAATATATGAGGGTGGACATTTAATTCCAAAACCATTTGAGCATATCAACCCAAACTGAAGGTGCTGAAGGATTCAGTAGTGGGAATTCATAACTCTTTACAGCTCAGTTGCTTTTTCTCACTTCTCATTCAGTGTGTTCAGCCATGGAATGCAGGGCTGCTGTTTTTGAGGGGGGGAAAGTAAGCTTTTAATTGCACTTTATTTGGCATCATATCTTTTTCTCCTCTCACAGACAGAGTGTGAGCCCTGCACAAGTCTCTGTAAAGCTATAATGTGTTCTCCGCTGTGGCAGTATTTCACTAGCAGTAAAAGTTACAGTGCAGTGTCGGTCTGTTGAGCATGACGGAACATAACAGCAGTAAACAAGTTAAAAAAGACACTCAGGGTGTTTTCCCACCTGATAGTCTGGTAGACTGGGCTTGACTGGGGACCAAAATTGCAACATTTGTTACATTTTCAGCTGCTGTGGTTCTCTTTCACGCTTCACCTTGTCAAATAATCCAGTACTTTTGAGAAACCTGTTCCCCCACTCGCCTGTGGGGGTGCTGCGCCAGTCACGGAAGGAAATGACATGAAAATGTCTGAAGAAGACACTGAGCAACTTCCTTCTTCACAAAATGTTAACAGAACTGAAGTGTAAAAAAATGTAACATTTAAACTGTCAGATTTTAACAGTTGTAGGATTTCTCTTTGGGATAAGAGTACAAGCCATTTTTCCCACTAGTGCTAAACTCACATGTTTGTTGAACCACTCTGATGTGGTTCAAGTGTAAATCAGAGTGGTTCTCCGCCGCCTGTTGCTTGTTTCTGGTACACCCATAAAGTGACAAACAACGACAATGGATGACAAAGAGTTGGTCCAACCTAAAATAGCATCTTAATGCTAAACATGTAGCAGTAGCACAGACGTCCCCAATGCTAATGTCAGCGGCTGCAGTCCATATTTATGAAGAAGTTGATCAGGAGTTTCTGAAACTCTGGAAAGATGAATGGATAGAATAACACTTTGCTCCAATCGGATGATTGAAGAACCTGAAAAACAGATTTTAAAACAACACATATCTGTGTTATTGAGCTCAGCTGCCTGTTTATTCAATAATTTAGCTGCTAAAAGGCCTTTTGAATTGAAAATGTGTCTTATTTGGCTGATAAATGGGTTTTGATTGAAATGCGATTAAATGTGATTAATTAGTTACAGACCTTGAGATTAATTAGATTTCAAATTTTAATGGACTCCCATCACTAGCATAAATATGACCTAAATCTGATTGGGTGACATAATAAGTTGAGTCTGTCTCCGTTCAGCTGTTGCTGCACACTTAGAACGTCTGTAAGAATGGACAGAAACCGTGATGAGGGTGGAGATGCATGTGGAGCTTAACCAACCACAGTTCGCTGAATTACCCACTGATGTCCTCCAGTTGCTCCTGGCTGACTCCACTTTATTTAATATGTTTGCATTTAAATGTTGACGCAAATAACTGAAAACTCACTGAACCCTTGGTTCTTGCCTGACTTTTTTGTTGTTGACATCCTTCCATTGTTTGCCATAAATAGCAAATATACCTTGTATCTCCAAAATTGAAACTTTTCAGGAACCTTTCTGAATATAAATTCTTACTGTTTGGTCAAACAGTAAGAACTGGTTGAAGTAAAAAAAATTGTTTGATAATGTGTCAGTGAAACTCTACACAGGTGTGATCAGTGGTGTTGATTTTCACAAGAAAACAAAAATGAAACACAATGTCATTACTTATAGACTCAGAGCAAAATGTAACATTTAAATTTGCACTTTCTTCAGTGACTTGTAACTATGGAAATGGAGGGTGCCAGCATACATGTGAAGATACGGACACAGGGCCGGTTTGTGGCTGCCACCAAAAGTACGCCCTGCATTCAGACAGCAAGACCTGCATTGGTGAGTGACGGCCATCATGGCCTCCCAAATTATGTAAACCTGTGACTTTAAATGGGCAGATCACCATCCAAGTCCACGGACGTTCTCACATTAGCTTGGTATCATAGCATTTCCATTTCTAACTAAATTTCCACAGTGAAAACAAAGAGAATCAGCAAATAAGTATAACATTTTGAACATTTATTAACTGAATGTTGATAATTAAAACAGTAAAAACAGCACAGATGGAACACAGTACTGCACATTGCTGCTGCTTGTTAAGATCCAGTTCCTGACTTATGCTAGTTTTAAATCTCAATCTGAAACCTGAGCTGCTTTGGTTTTTCAAGCTGATTTCATGAACATTTATTAGTGTGACTTTTTATCCAAACATATTGTTCTATAAATGTTGGACTGATTTTTACTGTGGTTGTCATTCTTAAGCTTTTAGCTGGAATTTTAATTTAATCAAACTTTGAGTTTGTTTTTAGCTAATAGAGCTTGGATACTACTTGGATGCTACTTTAGCTTGGATACTACTGAGCTGTTTGGATAGCTAGCTTGCTGTACACACATTTCCTCAGTAAAACTGACTTAATCTTAAAGCTGCAGTACTTAACTTTTATAAAAACATTTTTTACACATTTGCCAAAACTGTCAATACATCTTAACAGAGTAATATGAGACAGATAATCTGTGAAAAAAATCTAGCTCCTCTGTCTCATCCTTGAGGTCCTACTGCTATGTGTAGAAATACACCAAACAACCAATCAGAGCCAGGAGGCAAGTCTTAGCACTGCCAATAATTCTGGTGTAGCGCTGAGGAGACAGAGACAATAGAAGATAATAATTTGTCTTCCAAAGAGATAGTTCCGATATTTGAATGTATTAGTTGTATTTGTTCCAAAATAAACTTTTTCATTGTGCCTTTATAACTGGTTGAAGATTAATGAAATGTTCCAGGTAAGTGCAGATGTTCTTCCTTACCTCTTTCTTCACCTCCTTCCTGCTGATACAGGCTTGTGACGCCTGAAGTGGTCTGTAGTGCCAGTAACAGGTTATCATGTGTTTTAGCATCAAATGCTTGAAAATTGTGGAGGATTAATGGCACCACCATTTATTTCATAAATTTATATTTTGTAACCTCAAGATACAAATACATATTCAGAATTAAATCACCTTTTTTCTTGTCACACTAGAAGGTTATCTCTTTCAATTCTTTGACCTTATGTATGAGGACATGATAGAAATGATTTGCTCTATACAATATTTTTTTCTAACATTGACAAAACACAGAACCAACATAACATTAAACAAAGATGAACCCAAGATGGAAACATTGAGCGTGAAAAAGACAACCACACCTAAAGATTCAAGAGTTGATTGATCCACCTTTAGTAACTCTGTCATAATTTCTCACATCACTATGAATGTATTCATGCCCTCTGTTCGCTCTTACAGTTCTTCATTCATTGAAGTCTGAATACTTCTCTTCACGCCTCGATTCTTTTGTCTTCAGTCTTCAGACAAAATACTGCAGATTTGCTTTCTTTCAGCCATTGTTCCTTTTCACAATCTATGTAGTTTGAGCAGATGACTTCACTTCTAACTGTAGAGCATTTGAGTATTAAGAGGAGTTTATGATGCAAAATGACCACAAGCTTCCAATCACCCAAAACAACCCTAATCATTTCCTTTTTACCATCTTGTACTTTTCACCAAATAGTAGGCATTGGCTTATGGTGGAGCAAATCTTCTTCAGACTCGCCTGTTGAAAACGACATTGCTCCAAAAGTCCTGGGATACATTCAGATGGAACTTTGCAAACTTAAGTCACACTGTCATATTCTTTTTCAAATGAGTATTTTGCTTTGCGATCCTTCCAAACAAGCAATGCTAATTTTGTCTTGTTTTTACTGTACCAACATCAGCTTGAACATTTAAAATGCTAATAGACAACTGTAAAGACTGACATAACACCCTTGGTATTATTTGTTCTTTCTCTAAGTCTGACCTTAGAGTGAATTTGTTGTGTAATCCTGGAAGGACTGTGACAGCTGCCTTAAATGTTTTCCACTTGTGAATAAAATTTCTTCCAGTAAAACTGCAGACAAGAAATTACTAAGAAATTGCATCCC
This sequence comes from Micropoecilia bifurca, assembly GCA_903067075.1. NCBI lineage: Eukaryota > Metazoa > Chordata > Actinopteri > Cyprinodontiformes > Poeciliidae > Micropoecilia > Micropoecilia bifurca. Next base: position 6,951 of record CAEGAF010179955.1, on the reverse strand, counting down.
CACTGCCCCCTTCCCAGAATGCTGAGCTGCAATGATTGCTTCTCTTATTTTCTTTCCATTCTGGCATCATGTTAAAATACTCCTGTATGGTCCTGACCACCAAACTGCCAAAACTCCTCTTGTTTGTAGGGTAAAAGTTACTGATGTTAGAAAATCTACTGGAGTAAAGGACACTTGACTACCAGGCCAATCAGTGAACAGAAGAAGCTATGAAAGATGGCGTAGTTTTCTGCTCTTTTTGTAATCTTCCTGTAGTTTTAGCAAAGGCAGCTGAGGAAGTGAACGAAACTGCTCAGTCTGTGTTGATCACACTTGCAAATATTAAATTAACATTGTCAGCCGCCTGGCCCCGATCGGCTCTTCTCTCATCACAGTGGAGGTTGGTTATTTACAGCACACCTTTTTTTTCTCACACACAGCCTTTCCATTTTGGGTTTGTTTTTATTCAATATTTAGAATATGGGAACTATTGTGATTTTTTTTCTTGCATTTTTATGCTAAACAATGCATTTCTTGATAGACATTTATGATTTTTTTTTCAACCGCAATTTTTTGGACATTATTTATGGACAGACTGAATTGTCAGATGCAATTATGCAGCCATGCATTTCCCCCATCCTCCGTACTCCTGTGTGCTACAAGTCAACTCACGTTTCCACCTGTTCAAGTCATGTACAATTTTTTAAATTGTATGGACTTACCAAGACATTTAACCATAGTGATGGCTTAAGAGAGGGACAATGTGTCAGACCAGCTGATGTTGGCGATGTTACATCATTAGCCAGCCATACACAGGAAAACACAAGGACATCTTTTTGTCTTTATGTCTTCTGTCTCTCACAGTTTGTCTCTCTGGCCCTCACCACTGCAGCCCCTGGCTGGGCAGCAGTGGGATGCTGCTAACCCTTTTTCTTTTCAGCTTGTTAAGGAAGTGGAGCAAAACATCAACAGAGGTCTGCAGTATGGAAGAAGGGCGCAGGAAACCTTGATCTGACTCCCAGTGTTTGATGTCTGTCGTTCCTCACCGTGTCTCTCCCTCTTTCTTCATATTTTAATGAAAGAAGAGCCTCTTGGTAGTTCCAGGGACCCCTTAGCTCTTTGGACCCACCTAAACCCCCAACCCTGTTTTCTCTCTACACAGATTCTGTCCCTCTGCTCCCTCTTTTGCTTCCTGCATCCTGGTGATAGTATCTGATTGCCTGTCTTGTCTGAACATTCATGTGACAACCAATTCAGGGGTAGAAGGACTATTTCTCAGGACATATACCTGGGTTGGGGGGGCCAGGGGCCTCATCTTAGAATCTGTGGCCAAACAGACATCTCAATTGCAGCCTGATCTTAGATTTCGCAAGCCTTACCTTACCTCCCATTGACCCCATCATTTGCAATCTCCACGCAACTACCGTGCAAGAACTGTAGCAACCAACTGACAAGCAACTGCCAACTCAAAGATGGCGTCCATGCCTCCTTCCCTTCCACCGGCAACCCATAACTGAACAGAGAGGCAGGGGCTTGCACTGTCCACCCATGTCATAATTTGCCATTCCTACTGCATGTGTCCACTGCCATTTGTGACGCCATTCATTTGGTTCCCTCTTTTACTAATCCATCCATATGTTGCTTGCCTTGTTAACCAGCTGCACTGGAGTCCCTGCATTGCATTTGTATTGATTCCCTTGTTTCTTTCTCCCTTTTTTAACCATTTGCCTTTTTAAGTGCATATTTAAAGTAGAATTTTATTGTTGGTATTTCGTTTAATGCATTGATTTTACCATTTTCCTTCCTAGCTGTAGTAGTAGAGTTGTTTAACTCTTTGTTCCAACTCATCCTGCATTCAGCAGGAAAAATAAGTATTAAAAACAGCAACAGTTGTTTTCAGGGGGATTTTGGGGCTATTGATGTAAAATTCACATAATTTCTTAATTCAGGTACTCCATGCATTTAACCTCTTAACCCGCACCAGAAAGCCTACGTTTCATTTTTCCATAGTATTTTCTGGGGGTGAGATTTACGGTTTAAACTCTGCCGATGTCCATAATGACACTTTTATTGGGCAACGTAGAGACCCCCCCCCCCACCCACCCTTTTTTTTGTTTGACACTGCATTTGACCAATAATGTTATGAAATGGCTTTTTCTGAGCCAATAATATCTAGAGAGTGACTTGAGCTTGTTTTGACATGCTTGTATTTTTTCTGGAATATTTCTGACTGGTCAACTCAGAAACTAAATCTAAAGTCACCGATGTGTAGCCGACATGTGTCCTGTCACAAGGATATAAGGCACCTTGGGGTTTGTTTTGACATAAATTCACCAACTGCATCCATAATCACTGATGAGCTACAGTCATTTGAAGTTTGTATATCAGGTGTTGTCCAAGTGTACCATTTGGAGTCTCCAGATGGCACTCTTAGACAACACCTGATATACAAACTTCAAATAACTGTAGCTCCTCAGTCATTTGGAGTCTCCAAATGGCACACTTGTACAACACCTGTACATCCTCATAAATAAACATGTCCTAAAGGACATTTCTTTTTAGTGCTATTTTGATCAATCTTAAAATACACAAGCAAAATACTTTATTCTACAGATTTATTGTATTTTTTCAGGCAATGCATTCAACACTCAATGTGCCTTTACAAGAAATAAAAACGAAAAATCTGGTTGAAGCAAAAGTTTTCAATTTCTTTTGTGTTACAAACATAATAGCTGCAAACTACTTAAAGTATTTTGACTGCAAAAATAAAAAATTTAGCTTGTCATCTTCATAAAGAGACCAAGCTATTGCATGTTCTCCAAATTGTTCAAGAACAGCAGCTGATTTAATTTGGATACGCCTATTCAGGGATTTTTAGTGATATTGGGGTGAGGATTAAGGGGCTAATAGATCCACACAAATGAGTCTAGAAAATTAAATTATATAAAGTTGAATAAAGAGGGGACATATACTAGACACTCTCCCTGACATTTATTCAAAGTCATCTCCTCTATCGCAGACACCTGCAGTAAAGGATGCTGTCAGCTGACAGAGGAGTCCTGCCAGGCCTTTTCGGCCTGTGAGACTCTGGAAGCAGCTGCAAGAAGATCTCGGCTCAGATGGTTGCCAAGGCCAAAATGTGGGTGTGGGAGGAACTTGGTGAAGTGATTGAGAACACCTTGGTCTAGCATACGGCATCTCAGGAGGGGAAAGTCGTGCACCATCAAATCCTTTGTGGGAATGGTGTGCTACAAGCTTTGATTTGACAGTTCGTGAAAGAGTGGGAAGAACACTTTGACAACACTTGGACACTGCTGAGAAAGCAGAGACTTCAGCTTGGTCGCTCCAATCTCTGGTGCTGAAGTCACAAAGGTAGTTAAAAAGCTTCTCAGTGGCGCTTGGTCTTTTTTTGCTAGCACTTGGTCAGACCTGTTTTTGATGAGAGTTGGACTCTGCCAAAGTTACCCTTTGCCACCTGGCTGTGGAGATGGAAATTTGGGCCTCTCAGCCCCTATAATCTGACCCTAGATTAATCAAACACCAATCTGTGGATGGATACATTAACGAATCTCTTCTATGGAGAACCTAGTTTCATGCATTGTTCCAGTGGGATTTTGATCTATTCATCTCGAAGACCATTTGAGAGTCACTGTGATCTTTGAGATTTGTTTCTTTCCAATTGAACTCAAGTCAGTGACTGAGTCATTTTACCAGCTTTACTTTCCATCACTGCCTATGTGGCTAAGGTCATTTTTAATTGAAAGGTCTACATTATTTTCATCTTCACATTCTTATCAAGAATGTCGTAAATTTCTGAATTAATTCCTTGCTTCAGTTGTATTAAACCTTCCACACCACAATGTTCTCATCTTCAAACTTGTGGTCTTTCTAAAGCCTTTTGTGGAGCTCTTTGTCTCGATACTTGGATGAATTAGTGTTGATCTCTTTGGAAGTGTGGGTTACTCGAGTTACTACCAAACATCTGGTGTGAATTTTACTTCAACAGCCCAGTTACAGATATATTTACCATGAAAAACATCGATGTTTTCAATACTTATTTCCTCTGTTTCCAGCAGAAAGAACATACCTTTCTGCTGGCCTACAACCATTTCCTAGTCCCACAGACTGCTGGAACTTTTCCCTTGCAGGCCTTTTGTACACGCACACGAGCACACTCACACACATGCGCACACACACTTACATTTTATCTCCCTCTCTGACAGATTTTTTTTTCACACACTCCAGCCAGCAGACACTCAAAAGCTGGTATGCACCAGCTTTTGATTCAACAATCACACATTCACACAACCGCATTTCACCCAGTTAGCCGAGCACCAGAAAGCCTCCATTCATTGCTGAGTGTGCTTCAGAGAATCCTTCACTTGCACTGGAGAAAAAGGTAGCAAGGTGGGGCGAGAGGAATGGAAGGGACATTAATTGTACCCAGTGGCTGGCCCCTTTCTCCCCACAACTCCATAAGACATCAAAGGCCTTTCTCCTTGAAGCAAGTGGCGCTCATTCATAGACTGATGCTAATTCAGGCCTTAATGATTGAAGCCCAGTTAAAGGCTGGCTCTTTCTCCTAGCCCCATCATCCAATGCAGGGATGCAAGCCACTTTAGTCACAATCAGTCTGCTTACTGTGATTTGCACTGTTGCCATTTTTCCTCCACTGCTGCAGTCCAGCTTTTGGGAATGTGGTTTATCAAGCATTGACTGCCAGGTCCAGCTGTGATTTGATCTATAGACAAACAGGCAACCAGAACTGCCCCAGACCACCCGGCTTTCTTTTTTTAAAAAAACATTTCTGAGTCTCTATGCATGCCATCCATCCAAAATATTCCAGTTTACACCCATCATATACCCCTCCATGTTCCCCCCACCCATTGTAAAGTCAAGATGAGACTTCAAACTTTCTTCTTCTTCCCCCCCTGTGTGTTCTTCAGTCCGTCTGTCATTTTGCCATTTCTCTGCTCTCGGAACATCCTCTCTGTACTAATTGCCCTCTCACATATTGCCATTGTGCTCTTTCTCGCATCATCGTGCAATTTTCCGTGCCCATCTCCTTGCTCTCGTTCAAAGCAGCTTCTCTCAGAATTGTCGGACACTTTTTCCTCTTTTTTTTTCTCCCTTTCTTTTCTTACATGTTAAAATGAGGAAACGATTGTGTGGCTGTGTGTTATGGAACATTTAAACACCATCGCCAACAGCAAGGTCACGATCAGAATCAAAATCCAAATGTTCACCCCCAACCAATGCCTTCCAAAAAAAATTTATGCAAATTTTTAAAGCCCGGAACCTTCTTCTTCCCCTCTCCACTGTTTTGCCTTACTACTGCTTCATTAAGCTACTGATCGTGATCAGTTTCATTATTATTTTTATTTTTTTGTTCTTTTTATTTGCTGCAGGGGATTGATGACTGTTTGGGATTAACACTCTAACAACAGGGATTTTGGTGCCTCTTCATCGCTTCTTGCTTCTTGGCTTTGGTTTTAGTTTTTTCTTTTTTTTTGCTCAGACGCCAAAGTTAGGGCTGAAGGTCTGGTCAATTGGGCTTCTCATTAACCTGCTGCTCACTGTTTGTCCCCTTGTCACTTGTGTTTTAGAGAAAGATGAGGCTGCAATTGAGAGCTCTGAGTTCAATGCCACGTCAGTAGCTGATGTGGACAAGCGGGTGAAACGGCGGCTACATATGGGTAACTCTTTTCTTCCTCTTTCTATGTGTTGCCATGCCGCTTGTGCTTGTATCCCCCCCACACCCTCCCGAGTTCACATCTCTCTGTTTCCCTCTCGTTCTCCACTTTTCTATCTTTATTTTGTTCAAGAGCATTTTTGTAAACCCTCTGGTGCACGCTGTGTCCACCTGAGTCCCCCATTGAACACAACTGTAATTAAAACTGTTTGTGAAGAAAGACTAAAACAGACCATTATCCTTTTGCAATCCCCTTTTTACCTTAGTCACCAAAGTTTTGGTAGACTAATGGCTTCCCAGTCACTAACACAACACCTTACTGCAAATGTTCTTTGTTGTTTTCTTTTGCAGTAATTTCCAACTTCCCACATTAGAAAAACACAAGCCCCCTGACTTAACTCTCGCTTTATGTGGTTGTTATATAGTGGGCGTTATTGAAAAAAAAATTCTTAAAGCCTAGCAGTTGGAAAGGGAAACAAACTGCTCCTTTCAAGAATATGTGGCCTTCAGAAATTTCAGCAGTGGGCTGCTACTGGAAAGATAGTAACTTTTCTGATCTGCACTCCGGGAAATGAGAGAAATTAGAGCAGTGGTTCTTAACCTTTTTTGAGGTACCAAAACCACCAGTTTCATATGCGCATTCACTGAACCCTTCTGTAGTGATAAATGAATATGATTTCCCCTCCACCCCCAAACTCAAGACATAATCACTAAGTCTTCTTTAAAGGTAGAGTCTCTGAGAACAGTTCTTCAAAATATAGTCAGTGTTTTCATCTACGTTGAGCTGACTGGACTGTTCAGGAATGGCCCAAGGTATTTAAAATTTGCCACAGTTTCAAAAGGTTAGCCATCGAGAGAAACTGGAACCACTTTAAGGTCTTTTAATTAGCTCTACATTCTTAAGAGAATAAAAAATTAATAATAAATAATAATGATTTTTGCGGTATTTTGATGTAGTATTTTGATGAAGTGCTTTGAGAGAGTGGTGCTGTCTCACATTCAGAGCAGCATACCGGACACTACAGACCCCCTGCAATATGCCTACAGGGCCAACAGGTCCACCTCAGACATCATCGCCACTGCCCTTCATGTCTCCCTCTCACACCTGGAAAATAAAGATTCCTACGTCAGGATACTTTTCATTGACTACAGCTCCGCCTTTAACACGGTCATCCCACACAAACTCACCCACAAACTGTCATCTCTCGGGCTACATCCCTCCATCTGTGACTGGCTCTTGAACTTCCTGACTGGCAGGCCTCAGTCTGTCAGGATTGGAA
>CAEGAF010179937.1:0-10914 GCA_903067075.1 Micropoecilia bifurca | reverse complement strand
GGATGAATGAGACCTGGACGTTATGGTCACATTTGAATCGGATACGTATCAGATATGAGTCACATTCTAAAAAGAATCTGACCTGAGCTGTTCACACTGCCATGAAAAGATCGGATACAGGCTGCATTACGTCAAAAAAATTGGAACTGGGTCACTTCAGGCTGCAGTTTGAACGCAGCCTATTAGTTGTGTCAACTAGTTGAGTTTTAGATTTTGAACCTAAATGTGAGTTTGTGAAAGATAACCTTACAGCAGTAAGTTGTGTTAACTTTTTATTAATTTTGTCAAAACTCCAACAGTTGAATAAAGTAGAGGTTTTAGATTAGCAATTAAAAACTTGAAAGAGGAAAAAGACAGGATTGGGAACTATTTCCCAGAATGCTTAGCTGTATATTTTTGTGTCCTGAGATGGAAATGCATTACATTGATCTGACTCTTGAGTTTTATTTTAAATAAATGTTTATTTTAATGTTTGAGGATAATGTCCTGTTCACAGTCACACCAAATGTTTTTCAGCATAATTTCATAAAAGTCATTATCAAATCAGAAATTTTGTTCATGCAATTTTGAACGAAGGATTTAAATCATTCTAAAGTAAAATTTTAACTTGATATTGTGAGTAAAATAATAGAGAAATGTGGCTCTTTAACTAGTTTTTTTCTCTTCATTTTAACTTAATGCAGTATTAAGTTAAAACTCACAATTAATTAATTAACCTAAATAACAGTGTTTAGAAAACTTGTCTCTGTTGTTAAACCAACTTTATGAACTTTAATTTCCGAGTTAAAACCAAAACAGTTTTCTTGTCGACTTAAGTTGCATGTTGAAGGCAGCAGGTGGACATTTATTTTTAAGTTAAATGACCTTCAACTGTTTTACAGTGTAGGTAAAATAATAAAAATATATTTTCTAGCAAGTAAAATTATCTTTGTATCTGGAAAGATTACTGATTTCAGTAATGAGGAGGAACTGAAAAGGAAATCATAAGAATCATAAGAATGAAGGAAAACGCTTAGTTTGATCCTCCCAACATGGGCGGTTTTCACCAAGGAAAGATAAGACAATCGGAGTCGCCAGGAAGAAAGACGCTGCAGAACACAAGAGTTGTTGACTTTTCAGATTTATTTTAAAGAAATCAAAGTTATCAGACTTATACATCACTTTTATATTGGTCTATGATGCAAAATAGAAATACAATACAGCGCTGGAAAAATTCAGAGATCACTTAAAATGCTAAGAAGTTTCTCTTATTTTACTCTTGATTTATGTTTGAGTAAAATGAACATTGTTCTTTTAGAGCTACTGACAACAAGTCTCTGAAATTACAAGCAAAATTTAGTATTAGCAGAAAATGAGAAATGGTCAGAATAACAAAAATGAAGCAGAGCTTTCAGACCTCAAATAATGCAAAGAAACAAGTTCGTGTTCATTTAGAAACAACAACACTAATGTTTTAACTCCGGAAGAGTTCAGAAATTAATATTTGGTAGAAAAACCAGGAAGTTTACAACAGGTTCAGTGCGGTGGGCTCTTAGTTTTTTCTTTTGTTTTGTTTCAAAAGCCATTTCATTTATTTTTATTTTATTTCTTTTTGCCTATGTAATTTTTGGTAAATCTGACTTCAGGTCATTATTTCAATAAGGAGACGGTATGGAAAAGTTCAGGAAAGCTTATGTTACTTTTTCACAAAACAAACAAACAAAAGAACAATCTTCATCCGAACCTTCGGAGTCGTTTCTGACAAATCCATGGCTGATTTGAGAATGGTGATTGTTCGTCTCCGCTCATGTATTTATAACTCCTTGTTGCTTCATCTGCCGTTCGGTCTGCTGCCGTTTCTTTGTGTTTCCCTCAGAGTGTGCCAGCAGACCAGAGGAGGCGACCGCAGCACAATGCCTCGACTCGGCGGTCCCTCCCGTCTTATCGTGCCCTGCAGCTTGCCCGGATTGGCTGATATAGATTGAGCGGAGAGACGCCGGTTCCTCCTTTGGGTCTGCACATTGTTTGGTCTTGGGCTTTATTTATTTCGATGTAAATCAGTTTGCGAAAGTGTTACGTCCTGTCCTTGTGCGGAGGGCGGCGGACTGGGCTGGTACTGGGCTGGAGGAAGTCCACTCCATTGAGATTGGAGTTTCTGAAGATTGTTTTCCAGGCTGTTATTGATATGAGAGGATGACATCATGTAGCCTCACCCGTCAGGTTGGGTCTGTGAGAAACAAGTCCCACACCCAACTCTTATTCATTATTTAACACCGGGGAGAAAGAAACTGTGTTCGTGTTTCATCTAACGAGAGGCTTTGATTTGAGGGGTCACTGAAATGTCACGGAGGAGATTTTAATTCGCTAAATCACAGCAGCTTGTTAACTAATGTCACCAAGAAGGCCTGAGTTTTAAGTTTTAACATCCCTCAAATGTTAAGAAAAGACATTTAATACCACTGAACACGTTGTTTTCTTACAGGCTGGTTCATCTGGCTGACATTTCGGGCTCTGAATTGTTCGTCCTCTTTAGACGTTTCGTAGTAAAATTTGATGAGTTCATTTCTGTGAAAGCTATTTTTAACCCCTGGAGTTCCACAAGGCTCAGTATTTGGCAAATTATTATTTTCGTTTTGATGCTTTCACTAACATTTTCACATTTAAGCATTTATATTCGAATCACATTCAGTTGTACATCTATCTTAAATCGTATCCGCTCTGTAGAAGTAGAAGAGTCTTAATTCAATTATTTTAATGTCCAGTAAAACAGAAAAAAGCTATCGGAAGAACCGATGACCTTTCACCTCTAACTTGTAAAAACATCTCTTAATTTAGCTTTTTTTTCACAGAACTCAAAGAAAAATTATGTCTTCTGGCTCTAGATTGGGCAGGTCAGGTGTTCGTCCTGTTTAGACAATTCTTCGTAAAATGTAATAAGTTCATTTCGCTGAAAGCTATTTTTAACCCCTGAAGTTCCACAGGGCTCAATATTTGGCCCATTATTATTTTCGTTTTGATGCTTTCACTAACATTTTCACACTTAAGCATTTATATTCGTATCACATTCAGTTGTACATCTATCTTAAATCGTATCCGCTCTGTAGAAGATTCTTAATTCAATTGCTTTAATGTCCAGTAAAACAGAAAAAAGCTATCAGAAGAACCGATGAACTTTCACCTCTAACTTGTAAAAACATCTCTTGATTTAGCTTTTTTTCCACAAAACTCAAAGAAAACATTAATTTTCTGGCTCTAGATTGGGCAGTTGTTCGTCCCGTTTAGACATTTCTTCGTAAAATGTAATAAATACATTTCTGTGAAAGCTGTTTTTAACCCCTCGAGGTCCACAGGGCTCAATATATGGTCCATTATTATTTTTGTGCTATATTCTTTAACTAACAGATGTTTCTCAGTCTTTTAAACTTATTTTGTTCAAATAACTTTCAGTTGTACACACGGTTTGGTAAAAGTCGGAAGATTTGCAGATTGATACTAAAATTCTTTTAATTTGCAACAAAACAGAAATGATTAATAGAAGAACTTAACCTTCAACTTCTCATTTTAAATACTCAGACCTGTTTTTTAAAACGTTATCAAATATATCATCGTTTGTGCTTTATTCTTTTATTTGACATGTCATTTGTACCTGATGTGACTCTCCTTAATGACATTTAAGTTTTACTTTACCTTCATTTGCACATACCAGAAATACTGTGGCCTATAAATAGTACAAAGGCCACCTGGGACTGTTTGTCATTGTTGTGCTTGTTTAATTTGGCCTGTAAACACGGCTATGCTTTGGGATACACTGAAAGCTTGATGGTGACATGCAGCAGCTCCAACTGTTTGCTAGCTGTCATTTCTACAAACAAGTCTGTTGTAAACACACATTTAATAAGTTTCATTTTTTTCTTTTCGTTTTTTGTAAACAAAACATGTTGTTTACAAATTAAGTGGCATGCTTTGATTATGCCCCTTTCCCAAACATAATTACAAATATTACCTTTGCAGACAATTTTAGTAGGACATATGGAAAAACCAAACAGCAATTTTCCCTGTTTTATAACTATAAATATCTATTTTTTTTAGACTAAATAAACACAAAATAAAACCAACTGTGGCTAAAAAACACTTAACTGGCCTTTTTTTTTTTAAAAAAAAAAAAGTCTTTTACACATGAAAAGCATTTTGATTTTAATCTCAGCATTCTGAGAAAAAAGACAGAATTAAAAGTCCAAATTTTTAGTCAGAATTTTGTTTTTCAGTGGCTCTAATTCTCTTCCATATTCAGATAGACAGCATGCTGTATATATAGGGTTTTATTTAAAAAATAATCAGATCATCACAAGATTTGAAAATATTTTTAATCAAACTACAAAGTTACAAAAACGGGGAAAGTGATGTACATATTTACTGAAAAAAAAGGAAAAGCTGTGTGATAACCAGGACCAAAGTACTTGTGTTTTAGAAACAAACAACAACAACACACACACACACCTACGGGTATTTTGAATAGACTAATTAATGAAGCTGTTGTGTTGGGTTTTATTAACTGTGGGAGGAAACTGGAGAGAATCAGTGGAATCACCGGGAGAGCAGAAAGACTCCTGGCTGGGATTCAAACTCACGACCTTCTCGTTGCAAGGCACCAATGCTTCCATACAGACATTTTATATACAAAGACAACGAACATTTAGTGCAAATTGAATTATGTCTGCACAAAAAACTGGGATTTTTCAATTAATGTAGAAAATGAAAAAAAAAAAAACGTTTTCACCCACAGATATATGTGTGTATATATATCTAATTTTTTTTTTTTTTTTGGAAATGCTGCTATCCGGCAAACAGTTCTAAATTAAACATAACCGAACCACCAAACTGCTACAAAATTGATTAAATTATATGCTACATATTATTCCACTTAATTCAAATCGATTGTTTTTTTTATTTTCCTCTTCTCAATAACCTCTAAAAACTAATTAAATACTGTCCCGCTTTCCACAGTATCAACAACAATCCAAGGACAAGCTAATTGACTTGTTTTAATTAGATTACTCGAATCAGAGCTCGTGTGTCCTTCCCCGGATTCCGTAGACATTCCTTCACTGTCAGTGTGCAGAGACGGCTTCGCTAAACCCCCAGATCCCGCTGCAGCGCTACATTATGGAAGAGATTAACAACGTGGAAGTCGTTCCGTGCACAGAGTCCGAATACCTGAAGCCGTTCCGGGTGCTCTACAATCAGGTGAGCCATCTGTTGTGTTGTTGGAGGATTGAGGATGCTGAAGGCTAGGCTAGGCTAGGCTAGGCTAGGCTAGGCTAAGCTAGGCTAGGCTAGCCCAACCCCCCCCATTCATTCAGCAGCAAAGCTAAGACGAGAAAGTCTAAGAACCTTGAGCATCTCTGCTCATTCTCATTAAATTAAATTAAAAAGCCGGAGAAATCCAACCTCTTTTGTTCAGTGTTGCGCTCGCGTTGATTCAGTTGTCACCTTTTTTTGTTGGATTTAAACTGGCGGCTGTTGAGCTAACAGGCTAATTGCTAACGGTAGCCCCACACAGGGCTGTTTGATTTACAGGCATCCCGTTAACGGCAGCGCATGGTTTACATTATACATTAGTTGGCTGAATTCAGGGTTTTTTTGCAGTTTGACGCGACGGCAGATGCTGTTTTTAGTGTGTTAAATGTGGATTTTGACGCAGGTGAGACTTGTTGAACTCAGGTGTCAAACTAACTCAGTCTTGCTTTTGAAAACTCAAATATTTTTCACTTGATTATCATGTATTTTGAGTGTTTACAGATCGCCTGCCTTTTGTTTTTACCCTCTTTATGTATAATAAAGCATCAATGAAGTCTGTTGTGTTAGTTTAATGCCACTGGATTACAGTAGAGTACAGTATAATGATGAATGCTCTCTGAAAGAAAGCCAAGTTCAAGTCTGTGTGTCCGTATGGTCTCAAACAAAGCGAGAAGTAGACAAACACAAACACAGGCTGCTGTCCAGGATAAATCTATTTTTAAGTCACAAATTAAGTTAGCTAATTTTCTGCTTTGAGCTCAGGGGATTTCACATTTCTTTGTAGTTTCAAAGTCTTGGTATTGAGTTGTGGACAAGAATTGATGAGAGTCCATATCGAGGTATGTTAAGGCTTTATGGTAAGTTTTCAAATTTCCAAATAAATGTAGAAAAACAGAGTTTTGGTCATTCCCTTCCTGTTGCTGCTTACTACCAGTCAGCTGGCTGAATAAATGCTAAAGTTTAGCAGGTTTTCCCCCCATAAAATTTGCTAAGCCCACTAGGGCTGTAGTGATACGATAATCTCACATTACGATACACGATATTCTGCCCTGGATATGATATATATCGCGATATTCGGCAAATGATACAATTCAATACACTTTTGCAATTTTCTGAAAGATTTTAGAGGGACAGAGTGATTTTGGTGACATTTTGTGACTGTTATAAAGTTGAATTGAATTAATTTAACTGAAAACTGGTTAAAATCACCAACTACACAATACCTTCTCTGGTTGGACACAGACTTAAAGTCGACAGCTGGACAAAATGAATCAAAGAAGTGGTGAGAAAACATGTTTCTTTTNCATGCATTAGTAAAGTAAATAAAGTGAACCAAGTACCTGCTCTGAATAGTTTGATACCTTTTTAACCTGAACATCTGAAGGAATCACTCTGAGCCTGATGACCTAATCATTCTCCTGGCAAAGCAAGCAGTGAGTGAGGAATATGACAGTTGGATGTTAGATACTTGCAGATGAAAATCGATTTTTTTCTAGGAAAGAAAATATCGATTATATATTATGATATTGATATTATTATACAGCCCTAAAGCTCAGTGGTTGGGTGCTAGCGCAGTCATTCATCCAGCGGTCCGTCGTGTTTTTGAGTTAAAAATGTTTGACGTTGACAGGAAACTTGGAAAGTATCACTTGATGATCATCAAGTGATGATGAAAGATTCACACCTGAACACCAATTATGAAGTCTTAAGAAATGCAAACATTTTAAAAAGACTTAAATAAATAAGTAATGGGGGCACAGGAAAAGCCTGGTGGCCCGCCAGGCTTATGAAACACCAGGGGAAACCCTGCTTTTGCTTTGCATGCATGAAGAGATAAATGTAGTAGTTGGTACTACATTTAGTGTAGTTGCTACTACACTAAAGTAGTTGGTATTGATGGCTAATTGTACTTACTGAGCTCTGCAGTCTAACTTGTGGCTTTATGAAATGTTTATGTGGAACATGCACCCAAAGTGAAACAGGATTGTCCTTGCATTTGGTGTTTGGTTGGTTGCACACATAAAAACCAAGTTGATTGGATCTAATTTGGAGGTGACCATCTGAAAACCTAATTTATTTAATGTGTTCACCCCATCAACAAAAAGTCTGCTGAGGAAAAACTTCCTGGAGTGTGTGGTTGAGGGCAGGGCCTCCACGCCACCAGGGGGCCCCAAGAGCACCAAACTAGCATGCCATACCATCTTTATTTATAAAGCACTATAAAGCAACCACAGCTGATACAAAGTGCTGTACATAACATAAAAAAAAAACTCCTACAGTTTAAAAACAAACATAGAATTTAAAACTAGATCCTGCTGGAGTTAAAAGCCAAGGTTGTTAAGAGGAACTTTAAAAGTGGACAGTGAAGGAGCCTCTGACCTGCAAACGCAAGTCGTTCCATAACTTAGGGCCAATGACAGAGAAGTCCTGTCCCCTCTGAGCTTCCTCCTGGATCTCGGTACCTCCAAGAGCAGCTGATAGACAAATATCAGCTGCATGATGGACAAATATAAATACATTTTAAATGACATTGAATATTATATCAGTGCTACTATACATGGGGAAACAATTTCTGTATTGTTTTGATAAATAATAATGATTCATCTGTTCCTGTTGATAGCTGCTGCCATTGTTGGGGAAACATAAGATATTAAATTTAGTGTCATCAGAAAATGTTACTTTCAAATAGTTAAAATGAAACGATTAAATACCACAATGCATTTCAAAATCTAAATGATTTTGTTTTACTTTGTTACTCCTGTAAGATTAAAATCAATACTCATAATTTCTCTGGCATAATGCATGCTAATTACAAATTATGCTAATGATGGTAGGTGAGTAGCTTAGGAATGATGAATCATGACATGGTGGTCTGCCCCCTTCTCTCCCTCTCCCCCCCAAAAAAAGCTGCTTAGGGCCCCAAAAAGGCTTGGACCGGCCCTGGTTGAGGTTCAGCCGACCACCAGTTGGTTGTTGTCAACCTTCGACAGAAAACCTAGCAACTCTAATTAAAGTTTTTACTTATCGTTTATATTTTTCTTTATGATGAAGCTACACAACCGATGTTAAAACTGGGTTCTGCATCTTAGAGGTTGAACCTCCGTCAAATAAATGAAACCAAGATTATTCATTTGAATTACTAATGCACCTCTGAACTTTTTAGACTGCTAAAGGCTTATTCACCCATTGTGAAATGGGTAAATGCAGCAGAACAAATGCAGGGTGTATTATAAGCCTGGCGGGCCACCAGGCTAAGCGTTGTTTATTCTCTATAGGTTTTTTAATACACCAGGAACAGAGATGGCAAAGATTGGTTTTTAGAGTCTTTTTAGTGAAATGTTTGCTTTCACAATTGCATTTTTTAAAACTTTACAATTGTCATTTAGGTGTTGTTAGTAATGTCTTCCATTAACACATATCTACCTAGTGATATTTTCAAATTTCCTGCTAACTTTAAACATTTTTTAACTAAAAAACATGGCAGGGTAGACGTTTGACTTGCTAATCCCAACCACCAGGCTTGGCAAGTTTTAAAACCAATTTTGAGCCAACGTCCGCTGGTGTTTGTTTGTTTTTTATTTCCATCTCAACCTTCATGTTTTTGGAAGGTGTGATGATGTAATTGTGGGACAAACCAAAAGTTAATTAGCCTGGATCTAAAAGTTTCTGGTGGAGCTTTACCTTCTTCCAATATTCATGGAAAAGGAACAGGAGTATGAGTTTGTAGCCGTCGGCAGGGATGATTTAAATCTTTTTGTATCATTGATGCACAAAGTTAAGGGGTTTTTGAGGAGATATTTAGTTTGATAAGCTAAAACAGGACATAAGGGCTGAATATGATGAGAAGACAGGAGTTGGATAAAATTAAATGATGCTAGTCTCTCGTGTTCTTACCAACGTTTCATCATCATTGTTTTCCCATTGGAGCTCAGGAAAAGCTGTTCAGAGACAAACACTTTCCTGTCTCCTTTACACAGCCTGTCCTCCTCAATCTTTTTATGCTCGTCGCCTGTGCATCTGCAGCTGAGCCGGTGACCAAATCCGCTCCCACTTCCACGCAAACTGTGGAAGTGGGTAATGCTTTGTGCAAGAGGCTCTGATTCATTGATGTCTAGAGGTGTTTTGTCTCATCTCCCTCTACAAAGCAGGTGATTGTCCCTCGTTGACTCCGGGAAAACCCTCTTATCTCTTTCCAGCTCTGTGCAGAATCACAAGTTGCTACTTAGAGCTGCATAATTGCCCCCAGTTTATTCATCATAACGATTTCGGTGAATCATCTGGAACTGTTTGTCTACGCACAGGTTCTGCACGAAACTAAACTGGTGTAGTGTTTATGTTTCAGAGAGTAGACGTTAATGCGAGACAGCTTTAGTAATCTATTCTTGGATAAATATGACGGTGTACATCAGGGCCATTGTGATTAAAAAAGGTAATTTTCACCAAAAAACTCATACGTTTTGTAAATAAAACAAGGAAATTTCTGAGCTTGAGAAATAAAAAAAAAGTTTCTAGAAAAATTTTTGAGGAGAAAACTTAAAATTTTTCAGTTTCAAAAATTGAAAATTTGCAAGAAAACCCCCCTGAAATTTTTCAGAATAATACCAGAAATTCCATAGAAAAAAGGGAGGAAATTTCTGAGCTTGCAAAGTAAAAAAAGAAAATGTTAGAAAAAATCTCAAAAATGTTGAGATTAATCTCAACAATATTCTGGAAAAACTTGGAATTTTATGAGTTTAAAAAGTTAAAATTTTGCAACAACAAAAAGAAAAATCTGATACAAATATTATACAAGTATGATCTTGAGAAGTAAAAAAATGTCAAAAAAGTCAAGAAAAACTACTCAGAAATTTTCCGGAATTTTTTTTTTGAAAATTTCTGAGTTTGAAATGTCAATATTCTCCTGAAATCAAAAAAATTGATTGAAATTGAAATTTCTCAGAATATCTCGAATATCTCTAGAGATTTTTTGGCAGAAACGTACTCCTCTTTTTCCTTTTTTAAAAAAAAAGAAACCACGACAGCTTTTTATGAAACTGAAGCTAAAACACGAGAGGAGAAACTTAAAGTGCTGTTGTGTTCGAGGACAGCAGTCGAGGTTGTTCTCTGCCACAGCTGTCAGGTGTGTGTGGATGAGTTTAGGAGATGGTAATTAAGCTTTAACTACTGTCACGACTGGCTCAGGGTCGTAACAAAAACATAAAAACATGCCATGGTTAAAGTGCATATAAATAAATGTTTATTAACAAAAACAACAATGGATTGTGAATATCAGTGGTGAGATGCAAATGCTTGGATGTGTGTATGAGTGCATATGGAAGTGTTGAGGTGCCAAAACAAAGACAAACTCAAAAGTGTAACAGGAGGGGGACTGAGGCCTGGCCACCAAACATCCCAGCGGCAGAGAGGATGCTGAGGCGACGAGCGACGCAGAAGACTGAGACAGCCAGGTTAGAGTACTCTGCACTCCCAATCTCCAGATCAAGGACACCTGCAAATAGGGCTGTATAATATCGACATCGTGATATATGTCCATATTTTCTTCCCTAGAAAAAAACCCGATATTCATCTGCAAGTATCGTAACATCCAACTGTCACCTTGTTCCCTCACTGCTTGCTTCACCAGGTCATCAGGCTTAG
>CAEGAF010179934.1:0-13506 GCA_903067075.1 Micropoecilia bifurca | reverse complement strand
TAACCTGCTTTACAACTGAACCAGCTTCTTAGTTTCCCCTCCAGGACAGAAAATACAAAGTTTTTGTAAACCTTAAGTTTCCCTTCAAGTAAGGTCAGTGCTGAAAATGAGAAAAATAGTCAATACAGAAAATGTGGCCAACATGAAGAAAAAAAAGCCGTTACGATTAATTACTCTACTTCACAAACTATTGGTGCAAACTGGTCATTATGTGTGGCATTAGGGACATGTAGCTGCTGCTCATCGTGAGACTTGCTTTGTGTTTAATGGGAGAAGCGAAACCGGTGTTTCCTATTGGTGGTGATGAACAAGCCCAGGCAAGTAGCTACCGACTTTGTTGCAGTCAATCAGTAGTTGGGGTCAAAACACTAGCGTTTCTCTTTTTCGCTTTTTTGTAACGAGTAACTAAACCACACATTGAAAATGTATCGGAGTAAAAGTATGAAATTAAGTTCGGAAATATAGTGAAGTAAAAGTGAAAGTTATGAAAAAGGTTCATACTCGAGGAAAGTCTGAAGTACTTCAAAATATACTTAAGTAAAGTAGTGAAGTCTTTTTACTTTGTTACAACACTGGTAAGAACCAGGTTTTAAGCTCAAGAACTAGTGATCATCAGAGTCAGTTTTCTCAATTAAAAAACAAAAACCCTGGAATACCTCAGGAATATGCCCCCCTGATGTTAAACTGCTAATTAAATGTCTCAGGTTGATGGCTCCCAAGGTGGAAGAGGTAGCTGAGAAGGAAACTGGCAGACTGAGGAATCGGCTGCGAAGTACAGTGGCTAAGAATGGAAGCAGCACAAGAATAAGAATTTAAAATAGAACAATCGAAACCAAGGTCTGTTATATGACAATCACATGACTTGAGTGATGCTAAAAAAGTGTTCCCTTTGCAGCTTTGCCCAATAAACGCATTTCAGTACAGCTGCAAAACTACAGCAACCAGCACAGACATTTTTGTCATACTTTTTTTTATATTGCCATGTTTCCATTAAAAACATTTATTTTTGTGATTCCAGTTTGCACAGTTGTGATTGAGAAAGTGATTTCATACATCAGGAGAATAACAAAAAAGGCACAGAAGTTCAAAAGTTCCCAAAGACTCAAAGAGGAAATGGAACATTAGTGTAAAGTTAAGGTCTCACTGGTGCCAGATGTCTGTCATGAAGAGCATCCAAACAACTCTAGTACTGTGAGGGAAGGTCCGCTTCTTATGGAAAGAATAAAATAATTATTATTTTTGTGAAAGACTTAAAGCAGATTTATTTTTGTCTGAGTGGTTCTGACACAACAGAGTAGCAAATAAAACACAGAATTCATTTTTAAAGCTGCCGAATGTAATTTCTACAAACATGTTTTAATCTGTGAATAGATATCCAGCTCCTCTGTCTTCTCTCTGGGCTCCTACAGACATCTGCAGAAATACACCATGATGTTTATCTTTTTGCTGCCTAATCGCTCATTTCCATTTTCCTTTCTAGAATATAACCTAACCATTCCTGGTCTTTTTGGGGTCCAGGTGTGGATATATATTTGATGACTTCTGGCTGACAAAGAGCTCAATATTCAACTCGGTCGTCTCCCATACCTGTCAGGATACTTTGTTTTTCTTCTACCTGGACTGATTGGCAGCCACTTTGCCTTCTGCTGCGGGCTTGTCAGAGAGGAGAGACTCCCCTTGTCAATACCTCTTAGTCCCAAGCAGATACACATCTAAAAGGCAACTCAGTGAGCTAAGGAGGGACTAATCAATTTTATCTGACCTTAATTTATACAGAGTAAATAATTAACTTCCTTCCATGTTTTAAACATAAAGAACAGCATTGGGACTCGGAGCCATGACCAAGAAAGATTTTTTTAAATGATTTGGAAGAGTAACTTTTAAAGTGGACAAGGGTTACTCACTGGTTAAGGAGCAGGTTTCAGAGGGAAAAGGGAGCCACAATATCATGTTCAAAGTTACTTTCTCTCTTACCTATTCAACATAAATAATACACGGACTGTATAAAAGTTTGTCTTGAGGTTGTGAGTGTTTTTTTTTTTTCAATTAATTTAGGGAAAACTTTTGCACATGCCAGTTTTAAATGTTAATACATTATTGTTACATAAGGACCTTATAAGCCTTTTGGAAAACTTAACCTACTCTTGTCAGAGTGACGTCCAGCTGATGTTTTTCTTTTATGAAGTCCAGTCCAATGTATTTGTGTAGCACATTTCAGCAACAACAAAGTTCCAGCACTTAAACATAATACAGCAACCAATTATGGCAAGCTACATACTTAATACAGATGGTACACATGATACATCTAATTTTCAGTCAAATACGTTGAAATTAAATCAGTAGTAACAAGCCAACTAGTTATTTTAGCCAAATTTACGCAGATATTTTACAAAACTGAACTTTGTCTTTTGCATTGGCGCCATCAGCATGCAAATAGTTTTTGGAAAAGAAAATATATAATAAATTAAAATATATATTCACATTTAAAGGTCCCTTTGCAGCCCATTGGACTTGATATCCTGATATTATTAGACATGATGATTTCATCTTTCTACCTACTCTATGTTCACTGTCACTTCAATTGCTGTAAATCACAATAATAGTGGAGTAATTTTTGTGTTTCTCCACATCTGTCTTTGTCCTGGCTGCTTCCATTAAACTTCAAGCATAGGGTGTTAGATTTAATGACTGAGAGGTAAAGTAAGAGAGTGTCAAAATGACTGCTTTACATCCTGAACAAACCTCTTCAGAAAAACCAGCAGTAGGAGGTAGAAAGTTGAAAGCTTCATCCGGGTCATAATTTTACCCGGATTTCAGGAGTCCTTTTTTTTCAGGGAAAATCAAAACACCTCTAAATTGTTAAAATAATGCAAACAGCAAAATCTTTTCCAAGTAGATTTCCCTCCAAAAGACCCGGCTTCATCAAGATGCAGGTACTATTCATTAAAGTCTCAGAAAAGAAAAAAAAAACCAACATTTGTTAAATTATTCAAACCCACACCAAAGGATTGGATACAATTCCAAACTTCTTTTTTTCTCAGTTTCAACTCCTTGTGCTGTGGTCCATGTGTAATAATAGGAGTGTTACCTGGCAGGAATCAGCTCAGTGTAGCCCTCTTACAAGATGAAAGGGGAGAAACGGCAGGGGAAGGTGTGACTTCAGGGAGACGAATTGGTGAACATCACAACAAAAACAAAAAAAGAAATTCAAGGTGGCAGGGCTTCAAATTGGGTGGTCGGGTATCCTTGACCTCTGCAGCCTTGGACCTCAGTTATGATTTAGCATTTAACATGGCCATTGGTCTTTGTGGGATTGGATTTCTCTGTTATATCAGCTCCAAGCTGGAAAACATTGTAGCCATAAGTGTGCTTGTTTATGAGTCTTAGAGTATATCCGCTTAAAAATAAGAGATCTTCACACTGCTGGCATAGTATATTGTTCATACATTGAACCGTGGTTTCCACTGAAAAGATAACAGACTGCAGCAGAGGACCCTTTCCTTAGCAGATGAAGAAAAGAAGTTATATTTCTTCTTTTTCATTTGGCTATTTGAGATTCATGACAGGATTATGGCTTTCACCGACGGCTTGGCACCATTCCAGCTTTACTGCGAAAGCATTGCTTTTGGGATGGAACTCGTCGTCATAATTAAACACATGAAGAAAGGTTAGTAAAAGTGTAACGATGCCGGTTTTGAAAGCAAACTTCTTACGAGATCGATCTTGACTCTCACTGGTGTAATCTCTGAGTTCATGAGAGAATCTTATGAGACCAGTCTGATCTTATAATCACGCACAGATCTACTCCTAACTAGCACAGGGGTCGGTGAAAATTCATATGCAGCTGGATTATTTTGAAACTAGCCGGCGAGTTTACAATTAAATTTGTCAGCTACCCCATCCACTGCTGGACGTGTTTGTTGGTTCTCCTTTTTGCTGCCAAAGCAACCACAGGCTGTCTACGATATTGTTTGATAATTGTCAGATTAAAAGTACCTTTAGGAAATATTGGCCTACAAGCAGGTGTTAAACATACCTTTCAATAAGCCCACATGTCTGCATTTAAAATTATTTGTTTTTTTATTATTGGTCTGTTGGAATACTTTAAATCTTTTTTTCTGTGTGCAGAAAATCATAATAATAGAAACAAGGCTTGAAAACATCAGTCAGTGTGTAATTAATCTATATGTGTTTCAGGTATCGTTAGCTAACTATTCAGCGATACCCTATATTAAATGGGTCTGTATTTAGCTAGTACAAGCGATTCATAGACATCGTGTAATGATGATAGGCTTTCATCAACTTTACAGGCCAGTTGTAAAGGGTTATGCCTGCTAAGTGATTAATGAGAGGAAGCTTTCCCCTAGAAAGTAGAGATGAGATCAATTTTAAAGCAAATTATTCATCAAACCAATTTTAACTTCTAAAGCCGATCTAGTCATCTAATCCTGGCATTTAAGATGAGTCTTAAAAAAATAATGTGCATATGCATGTCCACCAAAGTCAAGAGTCTTTAAGTCGGCCTGTTGCCACTCGCCAGCCTTGTTTGCTTGATGGCAGCAATGGATAAGCCCTCAAGTTCTAAATTTACTTGGAAAAGAAAGTGGAGACAGCCAAGCTGCACAAAGACATGTTCTATGTGAAGGAAAAAGGCCAAATGACCAGATCCCCGGTGGAGTTGATGCCAAACAGAAAAAAGGCCAAAGCCTGCTGACAACAATGCAGCTCGTCTGTGTTTAAATCCATCCTTTCTCGCTCTGCCTTTTATGAGCAACCCTTTCTTAAGTTTAATCATCAGGGATGTGCCACCAGGATGCAGTGATAAAAAATAAAGTCTGTTTTGTAAGCCAGGAGGAGCTGTCTGCCCCTGACACTTGCACACATCAGATCTTTCCCCACATATTTAAGGAAGCTTTTCCTTATTAAACAGCTGGCGGGGTATTTCTCATTTAGAGGAAGTAGATGTCTGTTTTAATACCCCCATATCTCCACACTTATTGGCGTCCCTAGAGCAGATGTATGGAAGAGCTTTAAAGCAGGTTAATCTTTCATTGAATTAGCACAACTCCCTCTGAAAATCTAACTTTTTTTTCAACTAAATCACTTTTTGGCACCCACACTGTGAACCCCCAACTTGACAACAGGACAAAACGTAGTCTTGTTCTAAGCTCTGTCTATAAATGTTCTGTATACTCCAATATTTCACAAGGTTGCAGTACATAGAAAGTGGCATCTTTGACTGTTTCTCTTTGTGCAACCTGGATTTGTACATCATCACGTTTGCTTTCTTCTTTTTAGAGCATCGCACAGGCTTTCTGGAGAATCTAAATCTGAGGACTGAGTCAGACATGAGGAAAGCTGATTTTTGTTGATTTGGGCATGTGTTTTGAAAAGTTAGTATGTTGAAAGATCTGAAAGTAAAACATTTTAAGGTTTTTGACAAAGGTCCCAGACTTGTATTTAATCTTTGCTGGTATTTAAAAGAATAAATTGCCACACAATCTGAAGGTGCCTTTGAAAATGAAACAGGCCTCACATCACCACAGATCCTCCACTTTACTTAACAGTTCATATGAGATGCAATGCAAACTATTCATACTTTAAGCTATGTGTCCTTAGTATCTTAAAGTATCTTTCAGCACCTTCGGTGCTTGTGTAGTCCATCAACTGCTGACCGAAGGTCTTCTTGCACTGCAGGGCCTGTTCCAAGTTGATCTGGTTTGTGCTCCAGACTTGGTTGTGTTTGCATTGAGCAGAAAGCCTCTAAAGTGGACAGGGATCGTCACATAAAAAAAATCTGGCTGAAGTGTCACCCGTGAAGTCCGTCTCCAATGCTGCAGAAAGCACAGATTCAGCCTCCAGATCAACATCAAAACCCAGAGACATTCGGTAAAGTCCAAGCGGAAGGAGAATGTTTCAGTGCATACATTTAAGTTTATTATTAATATGTAGTTGCTGGGGCAATAACCAGTGGTTCTTATTACTGCAGGAAAAAAGTTACTCTGTCCATCTGCTGGATGTATGATGGCAAGATGTGGATCCTCTGTTGAATAATAATTGAACCCAATGAAAATTAAATGCAAATGAGTATGTCGCCATCATTTAAAAATTGACTGGTATAAAATTGATCACGACAGGATTTTTTTTTACACAATCAGTCAATACAACGGACTTCAACAAAGTTGAGAGTGACAGGAGGTGAGACATACAGCAATGACCCACTACAGACCCCTCAGCCCACACTGATGAGACCGAAATGCTCCGTCTTAAAAAATGTCTTCAAAGATTCTTACGCTCCTTCAGGTGTTTTCTGTCTTGCCAGTTTATCAAATACTTCTACTCAGGCTACTCAAAAACTGCAAGAAATCTTTGATTCTGACATCAGTTTTGATTTTTAGGTCAAACATACTTTTTTTTTTATTCTTCCAATCATGTTTAAAGTCTGAGCTTTCCTTTCATCGCCCAGATGAATCACCAAGGCAGCATCTCAGCGTGTGTAATTTCTGTGAACTATGTCAATTTTTAAACCGCCCTGTTGTGATCGCTTTTATCGAGCCCAGGTGCACTGACATTATCACCCTGACAGATATTGGCAAACGAGCACATCGACTTCATCAGCAGTGCCAAAAACGAATTACTGAGAAATATCTCACAATGACTGTTTCACAACTTTATATTTAAAGATTTATTACAGAGTTCAAATATTTTAGTGTCCATTTAATATGGGTTTAGTAACCATGAAAGTCTTCCTTTAAAAGCTTAAAATTAGCAGCATATTTGTTCACCTGTCGCATCCAACTTATTTCTAAACAAGAAACCTGTTAAAAGTAAAACTTTCTAAAGGCTTTCACTGTAACATATAACCCTAAACATCTGGAGATTTCCATCCCATGTCATCTAATTTCATGTTGTTTAAA
This sequence comes from Micropoecilia bifurca, assembly GCA_903067075.1. Taxonomy (NCBI): domain Eukaryota; kingdom Metazoa; phylum Chordata; class Actinopteri; order Cyprinodontiformes; family Poeciliidae; genus Micropoecilia; species Micropoecilia bifurca. Next base: position 6,589 of record CAEGAF010179934.1, on the reverse strand, counting down.
TTTAATCATTCATTAGCAAGAATGGAAAGTCCAGATTTATAATTAATCAAAAATCCGCAGCAAGACCCAATTTTCACAGACGCTCTCCATTTAATTTGGCCGAGACTGAAGAATTTAGCAAATTCAAATTGATTAAAAAAGTAGCAGCTAAAGGCTTTAGCAATATATCTGTACAGATTTCCAGCTGTATTTGCAGGCAGAGGAGGACTTATAATGAATTTGACTTGGGAAAGTGAAGGCAAATATACCTCACACTTTTCTGTTATATTTATAGAACTGCTCATATTTCTCTTTACAATTGCACACTACTTTGAGTTGTTATCACACAAAATCCCAGAATAATACATGGAAATTTAACAGAACAAAATATTGTAAACCACAGGGACTAAAACTTTCATAAGGTGATGCAACTAAAACTCTAGGCTGATAAGTGACCTAGTTGACTAATATTCAAAGTGTTTTATAGGGTGCACTACTCTTAAAAAGGCATATTTCAGCTGCTTTGACAGCAACTTTAAAAAGTGTGTAGCACCACATACAAAATTCATACTAATTAAGGCTGGAGTGAAATTAATTCCAATGGCATTGGGATACAAGTCCGCCCTTTTATAGTGTGGTCTTTGTTCCTCATTTAAAACACACACACACACACACACACACACACACACACACACACACACACACACAGAGAGAGATCTTAAGTAATTCATGACAAATTACTGGAAGGACTTTCACAACTTATGAGAGTCCTCCCTACTTATTTGTTACAGTCAGCGGCTGAGGCTGCACATTGCTCTTCATTCAGTCCTTGTCAGTTCTGGCCATTGTAATTGAAAATAGCTTTAATTATGCTCATTTGGAACAGATTGGGAGGGGTGGAGTGTTATAACTTTAGGCAGAATATAAGGTTCTGCAGGCTGAGAAACAGAAGACATGGATTGATAATTACTGTCTTTCTCTATTCTCCTGAGTAAATGCCTGCTTTTGTCATCCTCATTCACTCACTGAGAAACCACAGCCGTACCGATTGCCCTGCTACAGACAAGAAGACGTGTCTTAGTCTCTGAGGAGTGTTACCCTTGCATCATAGCTTAATGTACTTCAATAAATCTGGAACTGTCTTCCGCATATTACTATATGTCCTCATATATGGTTCCTCCTGCGATCACACTGATGACTATGGCTTATTAACCCCCCCAAAAAGAAACACCCCAGTACGAACAAACAGATTTTGCTGAGGAAGTTGAGGATGGTGCATTAGAGGCCCGTGGGGGTGAAGCTTTGCGCCGGGGGAGTAATTGAGATGGCTGGTGGAAAAGGGGAGCGAGGCTTAGACAACCATTCACACAAGTTCCTGGCTACTGTCCAATTATACCCAACAGCCTCTGCTACCTCCTGAACTCCAATTATAGCCTGCAAAGCTTGGCTGGTCAGAGAACCTGTCACCCCTTTCTCCCTTCCTCCTACAACTGCCAGCAAGAAATAGAAAAGTCAAAGACAATGTATGATGTCCTCTTGTGCCTCAGCGTCCATGCCTGTGTGAGAGATGGAACTAAAAATATCACCTGATGAACCTTTTAAGATCTTCCAGAATGAATAGCACAGATGAACTACAAGAGTTTATGGGAACATTCTTGAACCTAAAAGCAAAAATAAAGCCACTGAGATTTGTGTTGGTGCATCAGTGAACATGTAATGGGTAACTGTCTATTTATCACTCTATTTTATGACATTTAGCTTTTCTTAAAGGGGTGGTATTATATGTACTTTCTACCTGCATATTGCAATTTCATAGCACAATCAAGCAACTCAGACACAATAACAACCTTGAGTTATTATAATACTGTTGTATATATCAAATATGACTTAAAATAAAGTCCACTTCATAAGTTCTTAGGCAGTGCTAGGTCCATCCAGGAGTTTTGCACAGCTGAATGGTTGCCATGGGAGATTGGAGGATTTGTCAAATTTGCATGAAATAATCAAGGCAACACTCCATGTACTTTTTAAAGCTTAAAAACATTAATTTTCCATTACACTGCCCCTTTTAAAAAATTTAAAAATATGTTTATATATGAAGCCTTGACAAAAATGTGGTTTCTATGTTAATTGTGCAACTTGATGAATGACACCCCATAATTTTTAAAACTGCATGAAGCGTAAAGGTTCAGAACAACATGTCCTGTTTAATAAAGACGGCAGTAATCCTCAATAATTATTCTGGTGGCGTGATTATAGTATGACTACATCTAAGAAATGCTGCTCATTCATTGGCACAAGTATATCATTAAAAATTTGGTCAAAAAAAAATCTAAATCTACACAGAAGCCCTTCATGTTTCGCTGCAGTGCACATCAAAAAATTTACTTTTAATTTCACCAATTTTACTTTATTGCTTTGCCGATGTCTTTGCCAGCGACATTTATGGGGGTAACGCGTTCCTCGATTTGGCTCTCGTCTGGTGAACGGGGTTGTTTTAGTCACAGCCCGAAGAGAACCAAGAGATTTCCATTTTTATCTAATGTGCCTGATTGTTTGTTTGCAAGTCGCTCTGTCATTGCGTCGTCGCGTTGCTTCCTACAGAGTCTCCCGTTGCGCATTTCATTTTTCCTGTGGGATCTGCAGCCACTTCCAGCATCTTGATTGATGTGTTCATTACCTAGTATGTACTTGTGCCTAAAGCGGCACTTTCGCTTCTCATGTATTACACGGTGCCCTCAATGACAAATAAAATGTTTGTGCATCAGACAAATATTATTCTAAACAGGTTGAAGAAACGACTCTAATGTTTATCCAAGTAGCTGAGCTGGATTCCATGAGAATTCATCCGGAGTGGTTCTGATTATTACCTCTGAGGACAGTTTTCAAAGAACAAGCAATAAGGTCTGGAAAAGGGAGATTATTTTGGTGTCATTGTCTAACCTGATACAACTTTCCAGCTACACTGTGGAAATCCTTGTTTTTGTGAAGTCATGCAAGTCTGAGGTACATCAAGTGAAAAAAGTGTATGACCTCTACTATAGTAAGTCCCTAAATGTGAACAGTACTTAAAGCTCAGAGAGCCTTCCAATGCATTCAGCACTTTGTACAGCTTCACTGCCTGACACATCACTGAGCCTGAGCTGGGGCATTTACTATAAGTACCAAGGACTCTGGGTAACTTCTGATTTTCATCACATTTTGACCACATTAAGCAGCCAAGACAGCTCTAACAAGTCGAGGGTTTACTGAGCACTAGATTCATAACCTTCGTGTAAGGGGAGAACATGCCATTATTTAGCGTTAACAAAATTATGTTGCTTACATGGGTGGCAATCTAGACAGTGGCGCAACTACACAATATTCAGGTGGATGCAAAAACATCCACCAAAAACAGTGGTTGAACGACGCTCACTCGTTCAACTAAATATTCTAAATATTTTCTTGGTAATTACAAGAATCAACAAGGAACCTGCATGTAGGAGATGATGTTCTATTTCATTTTTGGCACAATTTAATTTGATTTGTTTTTTAACCCATGGTCAGCAAGTAGTTGAACAATCTGACCCCTACTATATATGGCTTGTGAATCCAGATACAACAAAAAAAATTATCTGGTTAATCAGGATCATCCGACTTTGTGATTATTATTACTATCAGTAGTATTTGCATGATGTCAGCATCTCTATGTTTAATGAACATTTGGTCATTGTATTATTTTCTAACACCATGCAGCCTTAATGCGAATAAAGGCCATGACGGTTATGTCTATATCTCAGGATTTAGTGGTATTCTTGTAATATTCATGTCTCTAATGGAGCCTGATAGGACTACACTGACACAGAGCTGCAGGCCACTTTAATTCAATGCTAGACATTGATGCCCAAGGGGTAAAAAACAAAAACTATCACCATGCAAGAAGTGGGGACAAAGCTGCAAACATCACCATCCTGTTTTTTTTAATTTACAACCCCCTTTCAGCAGTGGTCACACTCCAGTAACATACTCATTGTTAAAATAGGTGCTGGGGGGTCGAGGTCTTAAGAGCTTTGTCAGGGAGTTGATATATCCCTAAATCAAGTTACCATGCTGCATTTCTAGAGCAAATCAAGAAAGTCCTTCTTGCTTCTGGTCTGTGCAGACCTTTCTTCCCTGTTAGACATCCCAGCAGGAGCCTAAGTGCCCAGTTTGCCAACTGGCAGATAACAGCACATGCTTGTGGATGATATTCCAATTATTTGTTTTAGGTTCTTTCGTTCTTGAGAGTCGCTTCCCATTTTTTATTATCTTTCTTCTGATAGAGACTGACGGGCCAAATGGCCGGGATCCAGGATCTTATGTCTGATTAGCATGTACATATAGATGATGTTCTCTTTCCTCCTACAGTTTGACCTTTCCCGGATGCATACAGCACAGAGTGCCGAGCAGGTTGTGCTTGTGCAGCCTGAAATGTGCATTATATGCTTGTTTATTTTTGTCGCATAGGAACATTGAGATGAAAGATCCATCTGGCAGCCTTTTGATGTCAGACCTGCTTCGGGAAGTTTCCCCATTCAAACTTTAAAAAGCAAATCACTGTTTATCATTTTCCCAGGACCATGCCTGTCTTCTTGAAATGCAGGGGACACGGTTGTAGAGTGTTTATGTCCTGAAAAGTCACGATTCGCTTACTCTGACCTTTTCTTGTTGACCTGCTGTGATCAGTCTTCATTCAGTAAAGAGTTGCAGTTGTTACTGTCAGCAGTGGTCGTGTTTCTCCACAAGAAATGAGCTCAAATAATCTCCCCGAAACACCATAAACATATTTCACTGCGCGTTACATTAGCTATTCATTAATAATAATTAAAGAGAGTAAGCTGTTTGTAAATGTATGTGCTTAATGTCACTTAATATAAGACAATTCAATTTTATTGCAAGTTTAATTGATTAATTTGTCTCAAGGATAAGACCTTTATTTTGTAGCACTTTTGAAGGGGTATTATTTTGTATTTTTCAGGCACATAGTACCATTTTATAGCCCAATCAAGTTGAGGGAACGTACAATCTCTCAACAAAAGAATTTGTATACCAACTGTTACCTTCACTTGGTATATAAATACAATATATATATATATCAAAAATATGACTTAAAAGAAATTTGACTTGGCTTTTAAATTTGGCCTCAGTCTCTTTAAAAACTCCTGCTCTTTCTGAAACTCCACCTTCATGAAGTCATCAACCTATCAACCCTTGAAGAAGGTTTTTGCCAATTTTGCATTGAGAAGTAGTTCACATATTGTTTTCAGCAGATCTGCAGTTGTACCAGGAGTTTGCTAATTGCTGCTGGCTAGTCTGAAGGAGCTGATAGAGGGAGTCATGGGGCAGGAATGCTCTGTGAGGCAAAAGCCTCATGTAGTGAGTTTTTAGAGGGAGTAACTATAACACGGTGAAAAACTAAAAATAGTTGATTTTACATAATACTGCCCCTTTAAAAGTTTTGTAATATTATAAAAGTTTTATGATTTTAATAGGTGACAAAGATTAGTGAAGTTTTCAGTAAATAAACTGTGGCACCATGTAATAAATGACCTGTCCACATCCTGTTGGTAGAAAGATGTTTCTGTTACAGTTTATTCAATCTAATCTAATCTAATCTTATTAGTTATGGATTTTTAAATGATCAAAACTTCCAAAGCCTATAAAGTATAGATGAAAAATTCCATGCATCCATTTGTCTCTTAGATCTGCTTATCCTTGCAGAATTACAGGTCTTGTGCCTATTTCTAGCAGCCATTGGAGTAGAGGCAGGTTCCCCACAGAAGACTTTGCCAAAAAATAAAAATACAAGATCAGAATATCACACCGCTGCTGCTGACAATTTTGCATGACTATGTTGTAGTCTTAATAAATTTAGTTTATGCAACTTTAAAGGGTAATAAAAGGACATTGACACAGTGTGACAAAAAAGTTAAAAGTTTCTGATCTGCTGATAGGATTTTTAGATTTACAGATGGCTTTTCAGAAACTCTTTTAATATTGAATCTCTACTATATTTAATAAAGAAATTGGTATCGTGTTTGTTCAGCAAGATGTGAGGGGGTGAAAATAACAATTGTAGCCTGGAGCTAATAGCCCCAAGCAAAAGAGAAGAACAGGCCTCAGAAGTCCACAGACATTCAACTTTATTATCTGAACTTCTAGGAGACAAATAAATATTGCATAAAAAGTAAATATATCACCTTGAATTTCTCGATATGACATTAGAATGCTGAACTAACACAGGAAATGCCAGTTTCATTGATTTCTGAATTAAATATTGAGCAAGAAACTCGAACGAGACATTTTCCTTGAAGCACTTTTAATTGCTCTGTTACCGAAAAGAGTTGTACAAATAAAACTCCCTGCCTTCTCAAGAGACCAGGTGTAATAATATCAGATTTAAATTTACACTGCCATTTTGGACGTTTCTACTGCAGGTGGCAGTAGCACTGGTGTACATACATATTTCTGTAATAGTATTTATAAAGGACAAAGACAAACATTAACTTGCAAGATACCGTATTTTCCGCACTATAAGGCGCACCTAAAAACCTTAAATTTCCTCAAAAGCCGACAGTGCGCCTTATAACCC
>CAEGAF010179926.1:0-59750 GCA_903067075.1 Micropoecilia bifurca | reverse complement strand
AATAATGCAAAGAGCCAAAATAAAACCTCAACATTGACAAAAAATTCAAGTATAAAACTTAACATTCAAAGGCAAAAGAGAGAGAGAGTCGCTACCGGGTGGAGCAGAAGTGTCAAATATTACTAAATATTAAATATTACTAACCGTAGCGGAGCAGCGGTTCAACAGCAGAACCAGCGTCTTACATCGCAACTCGGAGACTTAAATCATTTTACGGTTATTTGTTTAGCTTTCTGACCGTCATGCTAATCCGGGTGAGTGTTTGTAGCTGCGCNACCTGCTGTCTGATCCTCCATGTCTTTTTGCTGCCGTGAGCCTCGATGTAGCCAAACTCCGTCATTGTTTTTATGTCGTATTAGCTTTGTTGTGTTGATGCATTTTGACCTGCTTCTATTTTCCGCCGCAACACGCAAACGTCCTCATTCACTCAGTGCGTTATAGTTACACATCGCTTAGGATTTGTTGCTGCGCATTTGCGCAGTGAAGGAAAGACGAGACCAGCTGTACAGACAGGCTGGGAAATGAGATGCAGGTGATCAGGTATCGGTAACAGAGAAAATGATCGCCGATTCCGATCATCAACGATTTCACGGAAATCGGCCGATTATGATCGGTTACCGATCGATCGGCACACCTCTACTAGTAACCTTTATTAAAGTGAATATATACTTTATCTATGTTTAAGACAGAGATGGGCTGATATGAATTATACTCTGTTTTATCTTTTCCTGCTTTTGGTATGATGAATATTATTGCTTGTTTGGGTCTTGCCTTGTTAAATGAAACCCCATGATTAGAGCATTTTAACAGCAAAGGTGTTATAGATTTCCTCAAAGTTTTATACCATTCAGCTGGTAATCCGTCTACGCCTGGCGCCTTGCTTTCCTTCGATTTTTACACGGCTTTATCGACATCTGCTTCTGTTATGTCTGTGGTTATCCATTTGTTTTGTTTTGCGCCAAGTGAGGGATGGTCCAAAAAACTGATTTATTGATGGAAGCTTGGTTAGTTGGGGCTGACTATTTAAATTCCTATAACATATTTCAAATGACTTGTGCTTTACACCAAAAGAAATAAATGTCCTGTTGGTAACAGGGTTTTGTTTTTAAGGATGAATCTGTCCAATTGTTGTATTTTAAGTCACTGGGCCAATATTTGTTTTTGCTTGAGGTCCATTTTTTTCTGATTTAGTTTAATATATTTGAGTTTAAGTTCCACTTTATTGAGTTTGTTGTTTAATTCTGCTTTTACGACAGCAATTTGAAGCACAAGAGTAGGGTCAACAATAGTAAAAGAATGACTTCCTAAACAAAGCGACTCATTAGGGAGTCTTGGTTGAAAACAAAAGTCCGCAAAAGATGATGTTTGGGAGGTGGACGGCATCTCTCCTATAGCCAATGGGTATAGGCTCAATGCACACCCAGCCTTTAAACCAGCTCCAATCTACCTATAGGAAACAGTAATGCATATTTTAGGCCAGATGTCTGTGTCTTTATGAAAATATTCAATTCCTAGTTTTTTCACTGGATCCGATCTTTATGATTGCAGCTCTAACAACAGGGGTGTGGTGAGGAGGCTGCATCATGACAGCTGAAGCTTAATAAAACTTTCAAGAAACTCCAACAGGTTGTCTCCCTCTGCGTCTTCAGGAATAACGTGCACATGGATGTTGTTATATTTTATCTCTGTTGCTTGTAGTTTGATACGGCAGCTCCTTCACTCCTCCATTTCTCCCACACGTTGTAGTGATTCCTCCACTCTTTCTCTGGTCTCTTTTATGTTTGCCACAATTTTATTTAGCTTTGATTTGACCTCCTCTCTGAAACTGGTTAAATTTATCTCCATGTCTCTGGAGAAGTTGCCACGAAAGCAACTAAAATCAGAACAAGTGGCCAAAATCTCTGTGGTTAGCTCAGATGCTAGCTTGAAGTCCTTCCTGTTTTGGTCGAATACATCTTCATCAATATTTTCTTTTGAGACTGTCTTTACTATTTCTTGTGTCTGGTTTGGTGTACAGTTATTTTTTTGTGTCTTTTCTGTTTTTATTATAAGTTCATTGATGCCAAGAGGTTAATTCAGCTCAAGCGAAGGGGAGTTAGCCGACTGCGTTGGGAGCGCTCATTTTAACAAATGTATAAAAAACGTAACGGGATTAATAAAAGAGCGACGTTGTGATGACGTCCTAAGGGTGGAGTGTTGGAAAGAGCAGGTCTTTCTTAAAAAAACATAGTCCCAGTCATATTTGATTTACACAGCATTTTTTTTAACAACTAAAAGTAACAGAGTTACTTGATTGTGCTATATAATGATACTATGTGGCTGAAAACCCATGATACTTCCACTTTAAATTTATAGTTTTTTTTGGTATAATTTTTACAAATGTTCAGTACCTAAAATAAACAAGCAGAATTTATAAAGTAAGATTTAATTTCCTTTCAGCTTCATAGAATTTGAATTTTGCTTAAGTACACTGTAATAGATAATGTCTCTTTCTTGGCTTCTGTTTATGCATCAATAAACGGTTACACATCCTAAAGTGATGTTTTATCTTTTTCTTATGCGTCCTGCAGGAAAAGAAGAAGAAGTTTGAGAAAGAGGGTGAAAAATATTACTCTCTGCTCGATAAACATCTGAATCTCTCTGCCAAGAAGAAGGAGAGTCAGCTTCAAGAGGTCGGATGTGGCTCAAGTGTTTTGCATTGGTTCTGTATTGAAATGTGAAACTAATAATGACACCGTTGTGGTCTGTCCAGTAATCAATCTTCTTTGCTTTTTCCTGAAGGCTGATGACCTTCTTGATAGGGAGCGGGTGAACTTCTATGAATCGTCAGTGGAATACGTATACCAGATCCATCAAGTTCAGGACAGGAAGAAGTTTGACGTTGTGGAGCCGGTGAGTGCTATCAGCGGTTTCCCACTCTTCCTCTTTGCTGCCGCACGCGAAGGGAAGAGGGCCTTTAATTCACCTCGACAGTCGCGCTTTCAGCCACAGTCTGAAAATATATGTTTCGTCCTTTGGTTTGACAGGTGCTGGCGTTCCTTCACAGCATTTTAACTCTCAACAACTTGACTGTGGAGATGACTCAGGACTTTATGCCTTATAAGCAGGAGCTGCAGCTCAGCTTGCAGAACGTAAGTGGTGTTGCTGGCGATTGTTGGGGGATGTGATATTGTCTGACTTGAGCCCTTTTAGTTCTATTCGGTCTTTGCCTGCAGTCTAGAAACCACTATGAGAGCACTTGTGAGGAGTTGGAGGAGCTGATGAAGAGGATGAAGCATCCTTCTCAAGTCTCAAAGATGCAGAACTTTCTGCCGTTGGAGGGTTATTTGTACTGTCAGGAGAAGCGTACGTATTAAAGATGAAAGATTGCAGACGTATTGTAAATGCATTTGATTGAATTTGTGTGATAAACGTATATAGAGTCACATCCAGTCTAAATAGTCAGGGATAAAGGCATGAAAATGTTTGACTCGGGGTTAAGTTGTAAAACAATATCCCAAACTCTGAACAATTCCAAAAAGTTTATCAAGTCATTGTACAAAAATGGAAAACATTTTATGTTACATTAAAGGGGCAGTATCATGTAAGACTGACTTTATTTAGCTTTAAATCATGTTATAATGTTATTCCCTCATCAAAAACATACCTGAAGTGTTGCTTTGACTTTTTTCATGCATGTTTAAGAAATCCTTTAATCTCCCGTGGCAACCATTCAGCGGTGCAAAACGCCTGGAGAGACACAGCGCCCCTTGCAGACTCCTCTGCAGCTCCTCCTCAGAGCAGCAGCTTCCAAGCTTCTGAGCTCCTCATTACCGAGCAGCCCTCCTCCGAGACTCCCTCACTCTGCTCCTTCAGACTAGCCAGCAGCAATTAGCGCCTGGTGGAACTGTGCATCTGCTGAGCTCATTACACAAACTATTTCTTAGCGCAAAGATGGTAAAAATGTTGTTAAGGGGTTAATAGTGGAGCAGTGTTGTTGAGGATTTTCTGAAGGCGGAGGGTCAGAAAGAGCAGCCTTAGTTTCTTAAAGAGACAGAGGCCCCAATTTCAAGACTTTGGATAACAAAGTCAAATTTCTTTTAAGTTGTGTTTGATATATACAGAAGTTTTATAACAACTGAAGGAAACGCAGTTGCTTGATTGTGCTATGAAATTATACTATGAGGCTGGAAAACACATAATGCTGTTCCTTCAAATCTACCCAAACCTGACTTTTAACCTAAACAAACCAAGATGGAGCATTTCCTTCTGCAGGAGGCATGTTCCAAAAAACTTGTAACTGTAATTGTAGTAAGACATAGTTGTACAAAATATTTATTCAGGGGAAGAGGGGAAGAGAATATTTGTTGCTAACTTTAAATATGTTGCTGTTCTTTTGCTGTTAATGTGATAATCTACTACAAAGACAGTTTGTAATTGTAACATGACAAAATGTGAAATCACATATTTTCTAGTTATTTTGTCTCCAAGTCTCAACAGGCCTTTTTGTGTCTTTTTTGTTGTTGTTTTGGTCACACCAGGGGCTTTGGGTGCATCGTGGGTCAAATATTTTTGCAAATATCACAAGGATGGGAGAAAGCTGATCATGGTGTCCTGTGAACAGAAGCCTGCAACAAAACAGGTACTATTACCACCAATAACCAGAACATGGGGCCTTTGTCACCACTTACATTCTTTAAACAACTTACCCTACCATTGTTGATTCCCATCGGCGACCACTTCTCCAGCTTTATCTCTTTTTTATTTTTTATTTTCCATGCAGGCCCCAACAATACTCACCCTGAAATCCTGCATCCGCCGCAAGACCGACTCCATAGACAAGCGCTTCTGCTTTGACGTGGAAACCGTGGAGAGGTTAGCGCAAACACAACCTGACGAGGCAACGCAAGAGCCTTGTGGGATAAACAGGTTGAGGCGGCGAGGTGAACAGGTGGCTTACAAGGACAGAGTGTGAAGGCTAAATGGACCGTAGCCCAAACAATCCCTGAGCAATGAGCTGGCGCTGGAAACAGATGGCAAACTCTCTGATTGCAGGGGGAAGGAACACAACAAGCTCATATTTATATAAAAGCACACCATTTGGAACAAAATGCATTTTAATAACTGCTTGAACTAAGAGCTTCCCTGTCACCTTGCTGGCCTTTCTGGTCTTGAAATGGGTGGAAATATTCGAATGTCGTCTGTGCTGTTTGGAGGGGTTTTATTGAGCTTATATTCTGCATTGAGAGTGACTCTGAGTCGAATATATCTGGTAGTTTGGCTGTTTGGTAAACTCAAGGTGGCAGTGCTGTGTAATGAAATGCTCCTGGAGTTAAAGCAGACATTCAGCTTAATAGAAATGAATACAATAAAATCCATATTTAACCCAGATTAGTCATTTTAGCTACTTTCATAACTAACATTTCCCATGTATAAAATATTTGACATTTATTTCACTCTGAAAGTTGATTGTGACTTAAATTTATTCATAGGGTTTTGCCAGAGGAAGCTTTCATCTTGTTGCACAGTTGTCTTTGTTAACAATTGATTTGCATCCCTATGAGCTGCAAAATCTGGCACTCAACGGCGTTTTCGACACAACGACAATTGCAGCAATGTGTTTTTTTTTTTTTTTTTTATTATTACTTTATGCTTACTTACTTTTATCTCGTTTAGCTTCCAGGATGTTGTCGGCTACATCAAAGACGCTCCCTCCCGGGGTGTTCTTATCAGATTTTTCCTTTTTCCATCTACTCCACTTGGCTTTTAAGATATGAGTCTGATGTGTGAATTTAATCAAACTGGCTACTGTTGAAGAGTGCATCGTTTCAGCTGAATAATTAAACTGCAACCTTTGCCTTCCTAATGGCTCTTGTTACCGTTTCCACAGAAACGCACCCGTCACTTTCCAGGCCCTTTCGGAGGGGGACAGGAAGTTGTGGATGGAGGCCATGGATGGGAAAGAGCCTGTGAGTTTGTGTTGCTCATTTAGAAATGGTCTTCTTTGACTCTGATTAAAAAAATGCTTTGCTTGGCAATGATTTTTAAAGTTAAATTTGTTAACTTTTTCTCAGCTCTACACATTCACACAAGAATGCACAAAGGTTCAAATACAAACCCTGATTAATATTTGACTTGATGTTAATTGGACACATACTTTTAAAATCAAACAGATCATGATTGCCCCCTTTTTTATTGTTTCAACTCTTTCCCCCTTTCAAAATTTCCCCACCGCTTTTGTATTTACCACTAAAAATGTACAGTTGTGGTCTTTGAAGTCAATGAAAGTCCATCCAAAGTCCAACATAAAATATAAAATCCTGCTAAATATTGTGCCCAGATAGACCTTTGAAATTGTGATGACAATTGTGATTTAATGCATTTGCTCAACTCTACTTCCTTTGAAGTCAGATAGCTTAATGTTTGTCGGTTCGGACCAGACAACGTTGTCCCAGGAGGCGTTGAGCCTGTCCTTGCAGGCAGATGTAAAGAAGTTGTTGATTTTAAAGCAGGAATTTATTGTCAGCTGGCTTGAGCATTTGTGGCTCCTAAGTTGATCCTAAACATCCCAACTAATTGCCTTTTTTTCTTAAGATTACAGTTTGGCTCATATGATTGAAACTTGGATATAATGTGGTGTGTTCCAGTATGAAAATGTTCCCAAACAAACATAAAAAATGGTTTCGAAATCGTTATTTTAGGTTTTTGTAATGGTCTTTCCAAAACCCCGAAATCAACCCTACTAAGAATTTATGCACCACTTTTAAAAGCCAAGTCTGCCCTGGGAAACAAACCAGTTTCAGTGAACTCTGCTAATTCTAAAAGCACATGTTTGAGGCAAAAATCTCAAAGGGACATCAAATTAAATACTAATTGAGTTGCGTGTTATTAGGACCTGTATAGATAATTTTGAACATGTGTTGATAACAGAAAATTGACATGCATGCAAACCTTTTTTTTTCTCCCCAAATTCTTGTTTTTTTAATCCATAGATATGATTATTGTGTGCTTAAATATCCATAGAACAACTTAATCAATAAAAGCCCAACAACAATGTGACATCATTCAGTTTGGAGGTAACATATCTGCAACCAAAACTCAATTTTGAGAAAGCTTTTTGCACCACTGATTATTTTGAGGATGTTTAAAACGCATCTAATTAAATGTGTTTAGCTTAAAAAAAAGACAAAAAAAAACAACAAAAAACTGGAGCTGAGAAAAAACCAGCTGAGAAAAATCTTGTTTAAATGATGTTCAATTATTTGTGTAGGCGTAAAACAGCATGACGACTGGCAGCTTAACTTTAACTGGCATTTAACTGCTTAACTGGCATTTATGAGGCACCAGGTTCTGTACAAGATACATCTGAGGTAACATGATGCTTTCAGCGCACAACAAGGTATTTGTGCGCAGGTTGGTTGGCTGCAGCCTCACATGACTTTAAACCAAATAAGGTTTGGTGTTGATGGAGCAAATTCTGCAGAAAATACATCTGTTCTGCATCTTGGAGGGAAAGGAAAAAAAGATCCTACTCCCTACAGAGGATTTTCTTTCATTTTGAGCCTCTTGTCGCATCTTAACCAGTTCAGTCTATTATTTGCTTGACAAAGACAAATAAAGGATGTGAAAATGACACGTGGCACAGATTTTAGTGCCCTTTTCCTGCACCACTTCCCGTCAGAGTCATCATATTTTTTAAAGCCTACTCTTGCAGTTTACACAGACGGGTTAATTCCCTGTACTCCAAAGCCGACGTTATTCATTAAGCACTTTTGAAAACGTCAAACACTGACCAAAGGACAAAACATGAAAATGCAAAAGAAGAGAAACAAAAACAAGAACAAAACAGAATAAAATGCAACTAGTGTTCTTGGGAGGAATACGCAATGCATGAGTCATATAAAGCAATAAAATCTGAATACAAATGACTTCTTATATGGGGTTAAAAGCTTAATTAAAGACATTGTTTTTCACTGCAGATTTAAAAATGAAGAGGCTGTTAAAAATCTGTGAACTTCAAACAGCAAAAGCCCTGGTGCTTCAGCACTTTCCACCTAAATTCAGCAAAATCTGGTCAGCTGGTCTGTGCGACTGAGAAAGGGAGAGTGAGGGCAGTTGTCCAGATTGGTACTGAGGGGTAAGACCATTCAAATATTTCCCAACAAAAACTTTTTAAATGAAGTCTAAAGTAGACGGGCAGCCTGTCTAATGAAAATAAAACGGGAACTCCTCCGTGTTCCAGTCTAAATCTTTGCGGTAGCATTTTGTGCCCACTGAAGGAATGCCAAGGAAGGCAGCTTAACACCAACAAACAAATCATTCCAGTAATCCAGTCGAGTTGTAATTAAAGCATGGCTTTCTCTTCCAAAGTCATGTTTTGACATCGGTTTTATTTTGGCCAGGTGCCTCAGCTGAACGAGATGGATCACACCCCTGCACTTTTCTGACCACTCGGCTTGAAATCGCTGTCCATTTTAAAACCTAAATTAGACAGTTGGTGTTTCATAGTGTACCACAGAGCCCATGTTCACTGGGAAAGACCAAAAGTCAACATTGAGAAGTTATCTATTTGTTTCAGGAGCGCATAAATCTTGGTATCTTTTGTAAAGCAATGAGAAGTAATGTTATGCTTTCTAAGATCAGCTAAGAAAAAAAGTAGAGGTCCAAGAATTGAACCCTGTGGGGCTCCACATGATGGTTGAATGGAGGATGCTCTAAAATTATTTAGATTACCATAAAAAGACAGCCGAGAGCTAAAACTAGCTCTCATTTTGGTTACAAAGATCTCCACGGTGTCGTAGAGACAATATTCAGATATTGTGATCTACTATCTTGAAAGAGGCGCTGAATCTTGGAGAATCAGGACCACATGGTCCCCTGAAAATGTACCCAGAAGGACTTCATTTAAGATGCTGAACAAAGCAAAAACTGAGCTGCAAAGTGATTTTAAACCTGACTGAAAGCTCCCAGAACATCATTTTCTTCTAAAATGCTTTCAGTTGGACATAAACAATTGCCTCCAGAATTGTGTCTTTCACATTACAATATCCTGAATGAGAGATGAGATGCAATGGGGCAAGAAAAAGGCATTTATTCAGCCACTGATTGGGGAAGTTCTCCTGCTTAGAAAGATGAGAGGTCAGTAATTTTCATCATAGGTATACTAAGAAACAAAACGGGACATAAAAAATTCCAGGAAATCACATTTTAGGATTTGTAAAGAATTTATTTGTAAATTATGTTGGAAGATAAGTTTTGGGTCACCCACAAATAAGCACAGATCTGTGACTTCTTCTTTAAGAAGCTCTTTCGTCCTCTGTCCTGTATTAATGGCACCTGTATAAAAGGCACCTGTCCACAACCTCAAGCAGTCGAACTGCAAACTAAGCCAAGACCAAAGAGCAACCAGGAAGAAAAATGCAGACCGCAACAGGCTGGGAAGAATGTCTCTACAATAGGCAAGCAGGTTGATGTGAATGAGCGATGAACGGGGCAGTGCATCGTGAGATTTCAAGCCAAAACCTCCCATCAGTGAGAGCATTGAAGGTGGAACAGGCTTCGTCTTCCGGCAGGACAATGATCCTAAACGCCCCAGTCGGACAACAACGTAGTGGCTCCGTTAAAAAGCACATCAAGGTCCTGAAGTGGATTGACCAGCTTCTAGACCTCAACCCCATAAAAAATGTTTGTAAGGAGTTGAAAGTTTGCCATCAACAGGCCCAAAGCATCACTGCCCTATGGGAGAGCTGCAAGGTGGAATGGGCCAAAATACAATATGGTGAAGACTTACAGGAAATGTTTGATCATTACCAGCACAGGTTATGTTGCAAAGTATTGTTGAGCGTTTGTTATTGACCAAGTACTTATTTTCCACCATAATTTACAAATAAATTCTTTAAAAAAATCTATAATGTTTTCTTTGATTTCTGTTTTATAATTTTTATTCCTTTAATTCTTGGCTCTCATAGTGAACCTGTGGTGAAAATTACTGACCTCTCATTAAGTAGGAGAACTTGCACAATCAGTGCCTGATTGAATACTTTTTTGTCCCACTGTGAGGAATCTAAAAGCACAGCTATGGTAGTAAATTTTCATGTAAAGACAGATTTCAGTATATTTTTTAGACTAATAAAGATTAATACTCTATGGATTGGAATTTTTATTTAATATCTGAAACTACAGATTCTTTAATGGAGGTTATTTTTAATGCAACTAAAAAAAATTGCTAATTTTTCCTATTTAGGGCTTTATAAAGTATCAAGTTTTATATATATTTTTCAGTACTTTAAACTGCTTTTTATTGGGATTTCCATGAGAGATCAACACAAAGTAAAACACACCTGTGAACTGGAAGAATATGTTGTGGTTTTCAATGATGTTCGTGGATAAAAATCTGAAATATGCGACATTAGTTTGTTTTCTATCCTACTTCAAAAATTCACTAATAAGCAACCAGACACTTGAGTGTACTTTGATCTTAAATATATATAGAATTCAGAATTTACAATATATTAATAGATTAAAACCTGTCATCCTGGTCAGCATGATAACAACTTAAGTGAATAAAGTGACAAGTCACAGATAAAAGATAAAATATTTTTGGACACTTTAATTAGGATGAAACAACTGAAGTTTTGTTTTGCTTTTTTAAGACTATAGTTGGTGTTTAGATATTAATGACTTCCAATAATGCAACTTTTTCTGTCAACTTAAAGCATTTTTTTAACTTGGTAACATGATGGGCTGCTGGATGATCGCCCTACAATCCCTACCACTAAGTTTAGCACGTTTTCAGAGGAAAACCCTGTACATTTAATGTTAAAACCAGAATGTTCCTCTAACTTCACAGTTTTGTGGTACTTTTTCATTTTTGCTCAATCACATAAATCCCCAAAAAATTCTTTGAGGTTTGTCGGAACGTAACACGTGAAAACGTTAATTGAATTTTTTTTTTTTTGCAAGACTCAGTATGCATCAAGGCATATCATATGTACATAATATCAGATTTTTATTTTATTAAAAAAATGCATTGGTGTTCTTGCTTGTTAAGGCATCCATAGATTTGGAATTAATTTAATGGCCAGGATTTTCCCTTTTTTTCCCCTTTTTTTCCAGAAACATGCAAAAACTGAACATATCACTTTTCTATTTGGCTAATTTCTGTTGTTCCACTCTCCAAGAACGAGTCTAATAATGAATGCGTGTAGCTGCCGATAACTTGGTGCCTCCTGTTTCCAGACGTCTCTGGTAGACCCAAACTGGCCCTCGTTTCTGTTCTGCTGAGAGTGTAAAAACAGCCATAAATCACACTTGACCACTAGACTGATGCATTACAGTTTCGATGAATGTTTTGGCAACATTTTGCACCTTTCACGGCCAAGACATTGACATGCCTGATCTCACATCCCAAAATAAAAAGTTATTCCCCATTAAAAAACTTTTTTTTAAGTGTTTGGCAGTCAAGGGGAAAGAAATCCCTGCATGTACTTCTCCAGAGTCTCTTAAGCGACTGGATATGTTGGCAATTTTCTTGTTCGGCACAGAAAGCAAATCAATCATTCAAAATGCTGGAAAATGGACTTTCGCTTTTAACTCTTAGTAATTATTCACTCTGGCATCCCCATTATTATTGTTTTTTTTTCTTCCCGTATTTTAGATTTGTTAGTCCTGATGCAGAATGTAACTGTGGGAATACCATAACACAGCATGCTGGGAGTCGGCAGCCTCTGAATCAATTGTCGGGTGTGACTGCCATATTCCCTCCCCCCCCCCAAACTACTATCTGCTGCTTCGCGGTCATTGAACAAGACTCTCTCAGCATCTCCCGCTGCTCTGTACTTAGCCCTTTGCCTCGTGGCTCTAAAGGCTGTCAGAGCCACGAGGAGGAGCACTAGCGCACTATAGGAAGGGAATCAGATTGAAGCATTGATATAAAGATCAGCACGTTTGATAAGGTCTGGTCTCACGGTCAGAAGTTCGAAGTCTGACTTGCTGGCAGCTGTACCTGCAGTACTGGAGCCAAATTTACCCAAAGATTGAATGCATCGTTCTTTTTCTGCTCCTCGTTGTCATTCTATGCTATAAAACCGTTAACTGAAACCAGAAAATGGCGCTCATCACCTCGTAATTCATACCGAAGGTCTGTCGCTGTGCATAGGAAGCTGGATCCCATGGATTTGTTGCCTTGAACCATAAGTTTTTTTTTTCTTTCTTTCTTTTTTCCTCCTCTTTCGCTTAAAAAATGGATGCAGTCATTAATCACAGTGGTGGATTTTTCCACATGCTCCACAGTCTTCAATTTCTTTTTACATTTGCTATTTTCATTTCAGATTTATCACTCCCCCATTCACAAGCAAGCAGAAAGTAAGTCAGTCATCACTATCTCCCCCCGAGCCTGAAGTTGTGATAAAATATTCAGTTTTTCTGTGACAAGGTCTCATTTCTGTGGGGGGGGATTTTTCTCTTTTTTTTGTTGTTGTTTGTTTTCCCACAGTGGAACTAAATGAAACTGGATTCAAGTTTGTGCGAAAGTGCTTCAACTACATTGAAACTAAAGGTAAGTTGCGTACTGTCTGTATTCTTGTTGGTTTCTTACTCGCCTGTTGGGGGCGTAGTTGAGTCGTCTGTTGGCATTGCTCCTTGGAGTTGCTGTGAAGGGGAGCTATCGCTCATCACAGTGCCGTTAAAAGGCTCATATGAAACCTGCTTCAGGTTGGAAAGCTCTTCACTCGGCACATCCAGGCTTCCTACGCAGTCTGGAAAAGTCTCAAATTTTATTACAGAGTTTTCCGGATCTGGATCAGAATGAAAAAAAGAAAATAATAGTGTATCAAAATACTTTACTCCCCCGTCCCGCTGTCTAAATGTCCTTGATACCTTGTATCATTCCTTCTTTCTGTCTTTCTTTCTTTCTTTTTTTCTTTCCTTTGTTGTGTCCTTCGTTATGCAGCTATTTGGTCTTTCCTTTCTGCCTCGGCTCTTCCTCATGCCCTTCTTTAGTTGGTTCTCTTTGGTCTGTCCTTCCTTCCTTTCTTGTAATGTTCCTTTTGTCCTTAATCCCTTTTTCCTGTCCTTCTATCTTTTCTGTCTCATGCCGTGCTTTCTTTGCCTTCTACCTTCACAATGTCCTTCCTCCATTTAGTCCTTGTATCCTTACTCCTTTTATTTAGTCTGTCCTGTTTTTTTCTTTTCCTTCCTTCCTTGCTTCCCTTCTTCAATCCTTCTTCCCATCTTTTTTCTTTCCTTACTTTATTTCCTCCCTCCCTGTGAATTTGGCATAAATTCTCCAAACACATTTTGTGTTTTAAATTCTAGAATCAGAACTTGAATCGGGGAAAGTCTCAAATGATTAAATGAAGAATGTGTTTCAACTTTGACCCTTGACATCTCTCACCGTTTCTTTGGAGAGTGTCTTCAGTAGCAACCAGAAACATTGAGCCATTTCTTTTAATTGCATCCTTGCAGCAGCACCAAGGTTTGATTTAAGGAAACAGGATTACTTACAGTAAGGATGCAACTTGTCTATGAGTAGTTTCAGGCAGTTAAATGCAGAAAAGAACATTTTCATCCTGTCTCATGTCAGGCATTAAAGAAAGCATGTGGTACATTTCCACTCTACAGCATCAGCCCTGATTATACTCCCTCAACTTTTTTTTTTCCTGTATCCTCCCCTCTCCTCTGTCCAGCCGCCACACAAGAAGGAGTGTACAGGACAGTCGGCAGCAACATCCAAGTGCAGAAGCTCCTGAACTCCTTCTTTGGTAAGGACACAAGTCTGTGAATGTGAGCGCCATCTGTCCATTTGCTTTTTTAAGCACATTAACCTCCTGGAACACTTAAGAGGATCTGCAACATTTTCTGCCACCTGCATAGAAGGTCCAGGTAATGAGATGCCAGGTATGTGGATCATAGAGCAGCCCGGCTCTGCCACTCCCAAACGCAATGCTGCACTTTGCTGATCAGCTCTCTGAAACCAGGTTTCCACACTTTTCTCTTGCTCACAAAAAACAAGTTTGGCTGTTTGGTTATATTTCTGGTCAAACAAAAATACGTGGAACCCAATGTAAAACCTAACGAATGGCCTCCTGTTATATCTTTAACACTAAAGCTGAGAGTTATGAGTGGTAACTAGCTGACTGCAGACTCTTAGTCAATCAGTCAATCAATCAAATTCAGTTTGTGTAGCACCTTTCAGCAACAAGGCACGTAAATACAAAGTCATAGAACACACAGCCAACAATTGAAAAATTACATTTTACCGTTGTTGCACAACAGATTGTTGTTTAATGTTTAATTTATTCTGTTTCAAATGCAACCCAGCAAGGTGAGTTTTAGTCTAGATTTAAAGAAGCTCAGTGTTTCAGCTGTTCTGCAGGTTTCTGGAAGTTTGTTCCATTTGTGGTGCATAGAAGCTGAATGCTGGTTCTCCTCATTTGGTTTTGGTTTGGGGATGCAGAGCAGACCAGGATCTCTGAGCTACAGGGAGCCAGTGCAGGGACTGTAGAGCTGCAGTGATGTGCTCTATCGTCCTGGTTTTAGTGAGAACACCAGCAGCAGCGTTCTGGATCAGCTGCATTTGTCTGATTGATTTTTTTTTCTTAGGCAGACCTGTGATCAATATGACTGAAGATATACAAGTTTCTCTAGATCTTGCAGAGATAATAATCTTCTAATCTTTGAAATGCTCTACAGGTGATAGAAGGTCGACTTTGTAACTGTCTTTTTGTGGCTCTGTAGGTTCAGGTCTCATTAACTTGCAAACATCATCTTATTATTCTTGTAGAGCAGAGCGCCAATAAATGCCTTGTTTTTGCCTGTTTGTCACACCTAAATGTTTTAGATTATTAATATTTGAATAGAGATAACTTGAGATTAGAAGCTGTTTTCAAGTGATGCCTTAATTTATTGTGGGGAAACAGAGCAGTTTCTCCTAAACCTAATAACCAATAATAACTAATTGACATCAAGAATTTCATGTAACTGGCAATGAGTTTCTACCACTGCCACAGAGGACTCATGTTTGACATGTTTATGGTCATACTACAACATTTGAATTTGATTTAAGTCCAGACTTTGACTAGGCTACTCCAAAACAATTTTTTTTATTTTTTTTGATAAGATCTTGTAGTAATTTTGGTTAACCGGTCTCTCCTGGGAAGGTTCACCACTGCTGCACGTTTTCTCCAGATGTTGATTATGGCTCTTGGTTTGGTTCTCTGGCAACCCAAAGTCTTGAGCTTTGTAACCATTTCCAGACTGACAGGCATTAATCACTTTGTTTTTCTACTGTTTTTGGATGATTTGTTTCTTTTTGAGAACTTTCAGGCATCAGAAAGGTTCTCCTGCAATTATTTATTATATCTGCAGGTGAGGTGATAATCAAACTTGTGTTTCGCCTGTGAAGTTGAGCCAAGCTTTTAAAAAAAAAAAAAGAAAGAAAAAATTTAGTTGAATCAAGGTTGATTCATGGTTTAAGAATGGGGGCAATTACTTTTCCCAGAGGGCCAGCTTGGTTTGGATAACTTTTTTTCCTTTAATAAATGAAATCATAATCATCATTTGAAACAACCTTTTGTATTTAAGTCAAGTTTTATTTTTATAGCACATTTCAATAACAAGGCTGTTCAAAGTGCTTTACACCATAACAACATAATTCAGTAATCAATTATGAAACAGCAATAAACTTTACATTTTGTCAAATGCCATCATCAAAATCTTCAAGGAAATATACATCAAATAATCAAAAATCAATGTTCCAGTCGGTTTTAGCCTTGAGTTAAAAGAACTCGGTGTTTTGGCAGTTTCCCAGTTTTCTGTAAGTTTGTTCCAGATTAGTGGAGCCCAGAAACTGGTTGTCTTCTTTCAGTATTAAAATTCATATCTGAGTAAATTTAGCAGCTGTTCATCTTGTGTTTTTAATTATGTTTATGGGACAGTTCTGAGATAAGGTTGGGAAGAACACTAAGACATGGTTGTGTTATAAAACAACATCTTTGAGCACTTTCCATTTTACCACTCAGAAACCTACTAAAGCTGGGTTCACGCTGCGCGATTATTGGTCGCCATACGCAAAAAACCTTTCATTGTGAGAGAAAATTTCTGCTGGTGACCTTGATCATTCAATACGACAGACTCAATTTAGCGCTCCCTTGACAAAAGGTGAACTGTGACAGATCTCAAGCAGGGTCTATTATGTTATTGGCAAATAGTGCAATGTGACCTCTGCCTCAACCCAATTCTCATTGCAGTCCTCTTTTGTGCAGCCATGCTGCTTCATTCTCTCTTTTTTTCACTCTAATAGTAAGAACACTAATATCCACAATTTGCAGTCCATTTATTATTGGACTGAAGGAATGCTGATGAGGAAATTAGGCCATTTGACTCAGGTGAGTTGGTGTAATGGTGCACCTAAAAGTTGTAGGATATTAGCCTTCGAGGACCGGAGTTGGTGACCCCCGGTCCACGGCAACAAGTTGTGCAGTCTCGCATTTTCATGTGGTATGACAGGAGTTATTGTCACATCGAGGTCACACAGTGGGAGATGTTTAAGTCTCATACGATTTTTAAAAATCCCACGGTGTGAGCCGGGGCTCAACACAAAGGCCGGCGTCCACCAAAACTGACAAGCCAGATAATTAGAGCAACAATTAAAGAATGAGCTGAGAGTCCCACGGTAACTCTGCAGGAGCTCCACATCACCCGAGACACATCACCCCCACCTTGAAGCATGGCAGTGGCAGCATCATGTTGTGGAGATCCTTTTTTCCCCCCTCAGCAGAAACGGGGAATATGGCCAAATTTGATGGAAGGATAAATGGAGCAAAAAAGGTGGTTCTGAAAAGTGTTATCCTGAGTACAAGACAAATGAATTTCAGATATTTATATGTGTAAATTTGTGAAAAAATATGTTTTTTTTCCCTTTGTGCCCTACTTTGTGTTTTTCTGTCACATAGCTTCTTTATAAAATACATTTGCTGTAGGTTTGTCAAGATGCAAAAGTTGAAAATGTCTTAAAACAACTCCTCTGTCACAAAAAAATAACAGCAGAACAGTTCACAGCTCGATGACGCGGTATTAATGTTGGCATTTCAGTGCTTAAATTGAACTGGTGCAGCTTTGATTGATTGACATCTGTTCCTTATTTAAGCGTACGTAAACATCTTTTTACCCTCATTTAGTTTTAGTTTGAGCGAAAAACAACACTTGCGGTGGTAAGACGTTGCTAAATTACCAACTCGGCGACTGCTGCAGGTTGTCAGCTAAGCAAACATGCTACATTTGATACATTTCCTGGCAAAAAGAGCAAAGCCTCAGATACAGTAGCAGAAAGCATGCGTGTCGCTTTGCCACGTGAATGAGCACATTTCTCCGTCTCATAACAAGCCATTCATCTTGGCTTGAATAAGTAACTGGTGACCAAGAGGTGTTGGATTCAAAGGAGCGTCAAATGATGCTATAAACACCCTCAATAATAATTCTTGGCTTACAGTTTTCTAAGTTATAATGAGGGAAATATAAAGAAAAATCTGGCTGATCTGAGTGTGCTTCACACAGAGCTGCTGCTGGATCAGTGCTCTTTTACTGGAGGGCAGAGGTCAAGAGGCTTCAAGCAGAGCAGCATTATTTTTTAAAGAATAATTACAGGATCTAAAAAAAATAGACTGTGACACATGGGTATTTGTAGGGTAGGACTCAGCTTTGTACGCTTTCATACAAAGTCCAAATAATGGGAATAACCCCCTCTGAAAAAAAATAAAAATCCCAGGATTTACTCAGTTGAATTGTGCAGCTCATTATTCTGCATTTCCAACTCATATCCAGGATACTAAATAAATCTATTTTAGTGGATGGAAATTCTTTGCAGATAAAGCAAGGGGAAAAGAAGGGTGAATTTTTTTTTTATAAGCGCTTAAAGAAAAAAGAAAAGGGGATGAAATCATGTTTTTGTTTTGCAGTTACTTTGCAATAAATACCTAAGTGCACAAGAGCAAGTGAGCAGTTAACAGAAATGCTTACAGACCTCATAAGCTGAGTGGCACCTGGTTCATGGACCGGAAACATGACTCCAGTATGAGATCAGGTATCACTCATCTTTAAAACAAATAACACAGTTGGGTAACGAGGAATAATTCATGCCCCATGAACCTCCACCTGCGACACCTGGCTAAAGTATTCATAACCCTTGAACTTGTTCACATGTTGTCCTCTTACAGCCACAGTATTATTGTGATTTTATGTAACAAAAAAGTTGAGGTTTTCAAATACTGTACCGGAAAAATATCTGGATTGTCTGGTGTTTAGCTCCTTTTACTGCATTCAAGAGTTTAATTCAGATCGTTGATGCACAAAGCTGGTAGAGACATATTTGGGGGTGTTGGGGGCAGAGCAACAACAACCTGCAGCTATAATTGGAGAAAAATATTGTTCTACAAAATATCTGTCGCAATTTAAAATAAATCAATTAATCACATGATAAATTAAAAGAAGCTGGATAATTTCCATCTGGATAATAGTTTTTCTCTTTTTTCTCCGTCTTTCTACCAAAGATTGGATGATTAAAAGCTTCAGCCTGGTGCTTTGGTCTCAACTAGGCCCTTTTTTGAATGACAATTTGGTTTAGAGAGACTTGCATTTTATTTGTTGTTTTAGTTTTAAATATTTAAAATATTTTCCATTTCCAGTGTTAAATATTCCATAGAAATTAAATGTTTAAAAACACTAAAGTTCTAATTTATTGCAATAATTTCTGGGACGATTTATCATGACAGGCCTGAAAAGTATACAACAGGGGTGATGGATACAATTGCATGCAACACTTTGCAGATTTCTTTGTAAAAACAAACAAAAAAAATGTATCCTTTACCTCCATCCCAGCCTGGTAAAAACCAGCTTCTTGTACTACGCTTTGCTTCGTACAGAGAGTCTAGACCCTCTACTGTTGACGAACAGTTGCTTGCTGGAGGCATGGACTGTGTTGAAGTTTTAAACGATTGGATCTGATTTTAATCGCTAACATTTGGCCGTGACGCATGTTATGTGCCAGCTCGACCTTGAAGGAAGCTACGCTATGAAGTTTAACAGAAATTATGTGGGCTGTAAACAACCATCACCCTCTGCAAAGGGAGAAATGCCGAGCTGAACAAGGTGACTGTTCATGTTGCAGCATTCCTCTTGCTCCGACTTTTATTGCTCAATATTTGGAACCGTGGCCAACGCAGACTGACTGGTTTGTTCACTTCCTCCGCTGCCATCGGCAGACTACAATCACAGGCAGACAACAAGTCATAAATACTGCAGAAACTTGACATCACCGTTCACAGCTCCTCTTTCTGTTTGCTGATTGGCCTGCTAGAAATGCATCCTGAGAAATTGAACTCAATGGGATAAATCCCAAACGGAGCACTGAAGGGAGATGAGAATCAAGGGGGTTTGATGTTTCACATATAACCCCAATAAAAGTACATTAATGTTGGTGCGTGCAACGTAACACGTGGAAAAGGTTCAAAGCTTTTGCAAGACTCGTGTTCATGGATAAATCCCCCAGTCTGTTTGGACAAGAAGCTGATGCTGGAATTGTTTCCTGTAGCGCCGATGACGCGTATCGAGACGACTGTTTGACGACAACAAGAGCGTTTTCTCAGAGGACGATATCGAGTCGAAAGGAACTGAGGAAATGACGGTCATTACCTCTACTATGATATTGCAGGTGGATGGTGAAATATGGAAACTTTTCCAAGTCAGGAGATGATGGAGTCAATTGTCAAGATGATGACTCATCTTTATCTGTAATAGAGATCTTTAACTTCTCCTCATGGAAGACGTATCAGATTTATAGTATGGCCAGCAAACTCATCCTGTGAAACTGACCTTTATCTAGCTTTACTGCCTGATGGATGATGAATGCTTAGACATTTGGTGCCTCTAAGAGTTTATATAATCGGTTATTGGAGGTGTACCTATACTGACCTTACTTACTTACTTACTTACTTCATAATTTAATCTCCCTTGTACATACCCTAAAAAAAGGAAACAAAAAGAGCAATGCATGCCACATGTTTCTAAACTTACCACATGCATTTTGCTCCTTTGTAGAGCCCTCAAATCCTGGAAATGTGGATCTCAACAGCAGCGACTGGGATGATAAAACCATTACAAGCGCATTAAAGTTCTACTTGAGGTGCGTTCGTTTGTGCATGTGTGTTTGTGGATACGTGCCGAAAAGAAAAAACAAAACAACATCCACGCAGTATGATTTTTCATTAATTACGTTACATTTGGTCACACGTTACGTCATTTCAAAATGTTTCCACAAGGAATTAGATGTTTTCCAGAAAACCGTTTTATCATCTGGCATTAGACACAACTTGCTGTTTCCAAACTAACCCCACCAGAGGGCTCACTCTTTAACTTCTTAATAGTGTGACTATTTAATGAGTGGATTCTTGTTTTATTCTTTCGGTGTTTGATGTTTTAATTTATGTTCCCCATGTGTTTTCTCATTTTGTCTTTCCTTTCCCACAGGAATCTTTCTGAACCTCTAATGACCTACGATCTGCACGGAGAACTCATGAGTGCTGCAAGTAAGACATGTTTGAGAGCTTTTACTTTGCTAAGCTCTGCATGGATGGGTTACAGCATGAACCCTAAAGTTGAGTTATGTTGCATATTACCAGTTGAGTCCAACCGTTTCTCTGAAAAATATTTGATCTAGCAGTTTATAGAAAGGGTGGAAACTTCGGATTTACGAGCTTGCTTTTTGTCCTCCCCTTTTTTTTTTTCTCTTTTTTTTCTTTTTTCTTTTTGCTGCTTCTTTAGCGTGGCTTGCACTGGCTGGAAAAAACCCCATCTAAACTCTAGGATTAAAAGAGCCATTTGTAAATCAATACAGTGCAGTGCTGCGGGTTGAACATCTTTATCTATTTGGACACAGAAGGAAATCCGGGTCTTTATTTATACTCGTCTGTCACTGTGCATTATTGTAAACCTGAGAAGATGGTAGGTTTATTAACACCAGCCTCGTTCTGTCAGGATGTTGCATTAAAGTACATGGAAATGCCCTTCATTAGCCGCACACGGTTCTCCTCATTACGTATCGTGACAGTTTGAAGACTTCGTTTTATTGGCTGCATACCATTGCACTGGGTGGTCATGCTTCACTCCATTTAACTTTGCAATTAAGGGGAAACTTTGTGATTTACACGGCTTAGTTTTACAGCACGTTTTAGATGCACCATTTTCACCTAGATTTTTGCTCGGAATATTCATTTTTTTGTACTTGTACTAAAACGGTTAAAACTTTGCAGAGCTTCTCTCCTCCATTTGATTTTCCTCTTATGTTGGAACTAAAGTCTTATCAGAATTATTGCCTATAGTATTGGTTTTAAAAAAATGGCTTCTTTGCCATCAGCAGTTTGCTTGCCTGTGTTTTGGCCAGACATTCAGACTTTTAGGTTTGATATTTTTATGTCATTGTCATTTATTAAAACACAATTCAACACAGATGTCACCAAAGCACATGTTTAGACCAGATGTTAAACCAAAACAGTGCTAGGGGCTCCTTAAAGTGCAAACCCCTACTTTGAAGGCCTTTTTGCATTTTTCCCTATCAAATCGTTGTATATCGGTTAGATTATTTAAGACATGCCTTATATTTGCGTTTAAATGACCTTTTTAGAAATGTGTATTTTGTAACCACAAGTCCCTGTGCTTTAAATCCTAGCTCATGCAATCACTGTAGAATCATAAGTCAATAAGTCGTTGCGCCGCACATGATTCCCGCTTTGACAGAAAATTACTGCCTGCACTGAAATGACGGAACAAAAAATATACAGATAGTTCATTTCCAGTTCCAGCAACAAGTTTATACTTGCTGAGTGATCATAGATATAAAAGTTATATTAATTTTGGGTTTTTAATGATAAATTGCACCTTTGTTGTTCGATGATGGAGTGATAAGTTTGGGTATTTTTGAAAATAAAAATTGGGTGTTCATTGCAAAATCAATACTGCCGTCATGACAACCGTCACTCCTCTTTTGTCCCCCCCATCATCATGATGACCTCAGTGCTCTGCTCGAGCCAGTGTCTGCCTTATGCAAATGAAGTTTTGCAGGCATTGGAATTGCGATAATTTTAGACATTTTGAGACTAATGTGAATTTTTGCTTGATAGGGTTCAGGTTATAATTTATATAATTGAGTACTTTTACACCGCACAGAAATTTGGTGGGGGTCTAAGTGTTTCTTAGTAAACCATGGCCACACATTTCTTTTGCAGTCCTCAACAAGCTTCTGGCATAGTTCTAGTGGGATATTGAACCGCTCTTCTTGGCAGAGTTAGCAGAAAAAACATTTAAATTGGTGCTTACATTTTCAGTGAGATTCAGATCCTGGCCTTTCTAGGAGCTTAGCGTCGGCCTGTTTTATCCATCCCAAAACCAGTTTTGATGAATGTTTGAGTTCATTGTCCCATTGGAACACCAATGCACCAAAGCATCTGAATCAAATTGGGACATTTTGGGTATGATGAAAGGAAATTGGTTAGAGTGTTCAGAAAAACCAAGGAAATCCACAAGGCTCCAACCCTACTGTGAACTGTAAACTGCTGGAACCAGTGTCACTGTCCACAGTTTTATACTGGCAATGACTCATAGCATGCTAACAAGAATGAAGTGCCAGCTGTTTAATCAACTTCCTACATGGAGCAGCCAGACAATTTATGGATAAAATCCTTATGGTCAGATGAAAGCAAAAGTTAAGCTGCATGGTCACAATTGACAAGAAGCATGCTTGGAGGAGTTATGGTCAGGCTATCAAGCCCAAACATTGTCAAACTGTCACACAAGGTGGTGGAAGGAGTATGCTGTTGGGTTTGGGGGTGATACCAGTTTATTGCTTAATAACCTGGAAGGATTTGGCTGGGAGATTCTTCAATATTCCACCCAAATGCTTCAGCTTCACCTCAGATCTGTCCACTTAAGTCCAACCGGATTACTGAAACCTTAACATTCATCCGAGTTTGTTTTTAAATGGATTATGTGAGCTGATGTGAAGGTTCTGGATCGTCTCCAAGCCCAATACTAATGAACATTTAAAAAGGAAAGGAGCTCAACCAGCTAAGGTTAGATACACTGCAAACACACTAAATCTTATCGAGCATTTTTCTACTTTCTAGTGCAAATATTTTAGTACTCTTGAAATAAGGCTAGACTAACTCGTAAGTGATTTTTCATCAAGATAAAGGAGCTTGTATTTAGTCAACAATACAAGCTCCTTTAATATTAATAAAAAAATACTGGCAGATTATTTCACTTGTAACATGGAAAAAATGTGTAAAGTGAAATATTTTAACAATGGAACTAGTACTTTGTGTCAGTATTAATTAGTATTAAGCTTTTATATCTTGCTGAAATGTTACTTGAAAATTAGTTTTGTCTTATTCCATGTTTACTATGACATTTACAGTATAAACTAGACCAAAAATACATAGGGATTTTGTATGTATGTAGTGTGTGGTCAAATGTCCATCCAAAACTGTTCCATAACCTTGTTGAAGGTTAAACAAATGGACTAAGAGTTTGAATTGTGTGGTTTTGAGAATTTATTAAAATTGAAATTTGTGCTTCATCTTTCTTGTTGTAAGTCATTGAAGTTTTATTATTCAAAATCATTTCATCCTGGAAAAAAAAATATGTTCAAATGGATCATTAAAAACCTCAATACATTGCTTCTCATTAGTGTTACAATTAGCCGTACAGGCACAAGAAGTATTAAACTTTGGTATTTATTGTTTCTCTATTTTTTATTTTTTGATGATTTTTTGCAATCATCTAAAACAACTTTGCTCTATGTGCTGCAGAGTCTGATAATCTGGACTTTCGACTGAGTGAAATTCATTCACTCATCTACAAACTACCAGAGAAGAATCGTGAAATGTTGGAGATGCTTATTAGGCACTTAGTAAAGTAAGTCCAAGCCGAGTTCATTGTGTCGTTTTTTTTTTTACCACTTCCAGGGAAATAAATCCTCTCTTTTTGAAGGGAGTTCATACTTTTTTGTCACCGCCTGGCTTGAGTTACATTTTATTTAACCAGCCTGGCATGATGTTGACAGCGTGTGCAGCCACAGTGATGAAAACCTGATGACGCCCTCCAACATGGCAGTTATCTTCGGCCCCACACTCATGAGAGCGAAGGAGGAGACGGTGGCGGCCATGCTTGATATCAAGTTCCAAAACATTGTGGTTGAGATTATGATCGAGGACTACAAAAAGGTACAAGTGAAGCAAGCATGTCCTCTTTATTTTTTTCTTTTTCTTTTCCAACCAACAGGGACTGTTAGGGGTTTTTATTCTTAATTCATACCACTTCCATATGTCTGTGTTTGTAATGTCTTGTTAGTGGATTAGAGCTGTTATTACATGTGGTTTGTTTTCGGTTAATGAGGACCCATTGGAAGCCTTGTTGCTGTCCAAACAGTTGCCAGCACTGAAAACAACAAAACAGTCAAGTTGAGTTTGTGAACTGTAATTATTACTGAAATGTACCAGAATTTATGTGTTTTAAATGTATTATTTTGCTGTAGTTTAGGGACTTTTGTTAGATTTTTTTATTGTTATTATTTGTACTTGTAAATGTCTACAAAACTGTGCAGGGCCTTGCAAAAGTACTCATCCCCCTAGAACGTTCCTACTGTTTTAGTGATAATCTGAGTTCAACACAAAGTGGTGAAGAATTATAAAAAGTAAAAACTTCCTACAAACTAGTCTAAAATGTTTTCAGCTCCTGAAATATGACGCTTTAGGAGGAAATTTGTTGCACAACAGCATGTGGAGTTAAAATCCCCGCCGCCCTTTTCCTGGAAGCTTGAGGTTGTAACATGATAAAATGGAGGAGAAAAAAATCAAGATTTATGAAAAATGATCAGAAGGCTCTGTAAAATCTACTATAGACTACTTATTTAGTTCCTGTTTTTCAGCTCATCATGCTCCAGCCCTTTACCTCAGTTACCAGCTGGAAGAAGCAGAAAAAGCAGCCAATGAACCAAAGTGCTACTGTAACTTTTTATGTGATTCCAGATCTTCACTTGCATGCCAGAGGACAGCGCCTTCCCACCTGTCCCTCCTCCTCGGATCACGGCGAGAAAGCGGCAGCCAATCACCATCTCCAAGCGGCCGGCTCGCATTTTCCAGCCTCTTAGTCACGAGCACGTCCGCGACGCAGAGAGTAATTATCAGCCGACCTAATTGTGGTCACCCTCCTCCTTATCCCATCCTCCCTGTTGCTCAGCGTACAATTTTGTCTTTCTTTTTTTTTTTGTCTGTAGAGACCACAGCGAGGTCACTTCTTGACATTTTACAAATGGGATTTATTGAAGTGTGCTTGTTTGTCCCAGTAATTATCACGATTTGCAAAAACATGGAAGCAGTTTGCCAATTGAAATTCATTTTTTTTCCCGTTTGCTTTTTAATGTTAATAGAAAACCATGTGACTTTTTTTATAGCTCATTTGACATACAAATAAAAGTATCCACTGTTCGTTTTCTTTTTTGTTGTTTTTTTTACCCTTCCACAGTCTTATTCTTCTAACATGTCAGAGTAAAATCATGCAATTTTCTCTCTTTTTTTGTAACCTCCTTTGTTGGTTCAAACAGTAAGAAAATGTTAGTTGTGAGCCCAGAATTGTGGCTCAACTTATTTGGGATATTTAACTTTTTCCCTAACTTGCTGCTTTTACAGAGTTTACAGGTTATGCACATGTGCAATTCATTTTACTGCAGTAAAGTTCTGCACTGCTTGTTTACATTAACTTTGCACCCACTGTACGATCCCAAGGTAATTTCTGGATTTTACATTTCATAAGGCGCATTTCACGGCAGTAAATATTCACATTTAATGGTGGTTTAAGGTTACAGTGCAGTTAAAGCTGAGTTTCTTTTTTCTTTCCTGCAACAGATGGGCAGAAAGACACCTCTGTGGTGGATGGGGATGTCTCAGCGAGCCCTAAACCCATAAAGCCGACGAAACCCATGAGTTGTGCCCCACTCGCTCCAAGAGAACCTCCTTCGAGGCAAGCGGGGATCTACAGACCGGCCAACCGCCAGGACCGGCCGCCCGACTCCGACGCTGAGAAGTTGAGCGACATGAGGCAGAAGCCAGACTCTTCCCCGGCAGCAAACGGGGATTCTGGGGTCTTCGTGAGTCGGGTGCCGTCGTTTCAACGTCAGAAAGCGTCTCCGAAGGGAACGCCAGCCAACCGAGAAGGTAAGAGTCCACGTTTTATTAATTTATGTCAACATTTTATGATTAACGTCAGCATGGATTAGTCTAAATGTTTCTCTTAAAGAGTACACAGTGCTGTTGGTCGCAACGATGACGCGCTCACATAATTTTATCTCGGAAGATTAACTGTGCACACATATATAAGCTTAACATAATATGTTGGATTTAAATACAAATTCACATTTTAGGAGGTGTAGCTTTAAATCGAATTTGCCATTACTAGAAGACAACGGGCCGAATTTTTACAATTAAATCCAACGTTATTCATAATTTAAAGTAATATTTTAATGCTACAAACATGCTTCTTGTATCTTGAAGGGTGAGCTAAAAATGAAGGTGATGGCAAGGAAGGCATGGGTGTATGAGTAATTTTGGGCTTCTCTGTAAATGTTCAACCACCAGCCTCTGAACTGCTGCTGCTCCGGCAGCTTGAGGAGCTTCTACTTTTCTGGGAAGGCGAAGTAGGTTTTCCTCAAGAATCTCCGGGATGGACTTGCCAAGTCCCGCTGTTGTAAATCATGCTCCGCAGCGTGACGCCGCTACCAACACGTCTGCTTGTGGGGACCAATTTCATGGGGTCACAAGGTGTCTGGTTGCACCACAAGCGGCAATTTCTTTTGATTATCACAAAGTTAAAATTTAGTCTATTCCACATGTTTGGAGATCTGTCAAGAAGGTTTCTTGTTTAGTTTTTTCCTTTTTTGTTGTTGCTTTTTTTTTTTTTTTTTCTTGTTCCGGCAACTTTTTTTTTAGCCCAGCATTGTCAACTATGCAAGTAAATGCCTGATTTTAAAAAGGCTGATGCATTCATTTAAAGCTGGCAAAGCATTCAATCTAATTAAAAATCTAAAGTCATACTCAAGATTAATCAGACCTCTGGCAGGTATAGATTTAACATTTTTATTCAACCAAGCAGTTTGTGTTTGATAAGAGATGAGGGGAGTCTCTTGGATGATATTAAAAATAGTAAAAGGAGTATCAATAAAATAAAAATCTATTTACAATTTATTAATAAAGACACAACTTGTGAACATGTTATTTACAGATGTACTTATCTGCAATAATTCTGCTCTCTTTGGTTTTAAAAGGTAGTGCAGATGCGTGCTTCCTTCTCATCTAGTTAGTGAGTGGACCTCCCAAAATCTGCAAAGTGCGTAGAAGCTGGCTGGTGCACAAGCTACCCTGCCCTCTTAGCATTTTTTGGCCATGACTTTTTATTTCATCTCCACCTCTCTTTAATCACGTAGCGAAATTTGTCATCCCAGTCGGGCAGCACAAACAGCTCAGACGTGGCTGCTGTACATACTGAACAATTTGCTAGTGTGTTTGTTTTTTAACGCTTATGCGTGTTTTTTTGTTTGTTTTTGTTTTGTCTCTTAGGACTTTCTGATGGTGTAACCAAAACAAAGTCTGCAGAGAAACATCCTATTTGTCGACCCCCCATCAGGCCCCCTGAGCCCCCATCCAGATGTCCACAAAAGCTCCCAGTTGCAGCCAGCTGTGAGGGCACGCCCACATCTTAGTGAGTACACCAAAGTCTCTACCCTCATGCTTTCTGGGTAATTAAACACAAGGCTCTGAGCAAAGTGCCTAAACCTGTTCAACTCTTAAGATTTAAATTACATGGCGACATTAAAGCCCCTTTTGGACTGCAGGACCGAGCCTGGCTCGGCCTGGCCCGGGTTCAAGGCCCGGGTCCGGCGTTCTTGCGTTTGCACTTGGAGCTAGCTAGCCGAGAGCTGTGGTTCCATTCGGGCCAACCAGACTGGGCTGGTATGCAGTCAGACGTTAATTGGTTCCTTTGCCGCGGAGGCGGGAACAGAGAAGAGTCATCTTTTAGATCAGATGTTGTGTTAGACTTTCTCGATGTCAGCGTCGAAATAAATCCCGTCGTCGTCTATTTTTAACCGCCAGTTTTTCAATGATAATTATGACGTATTCAATTGCATTTAAATTTTATTTAGTTTAGTTAATATTCAACAAGCTGAAGGAGGATCCTCATGGTGCCATCACACCACAAGCACATAAGTACATGCGACTTTTTATCTGTTGTGAAAAAAAACAGACTATTGATCCTATAAATTACTTATAAACAATTAAATTAAATGTTTGATCTGAAGCTATAAGCCATTTATCTACGGTGGCCTGAATGTTTTGAATCTCACCACTTCCTGGTCTGCGTGAACCTGAATTTCCCATCAGCATCAGTTTTGATGTCGATCTGGAGGATGAATCTGCGCTACACTGGAGACTGGAGACTTCAGCCAAAGTTTTGAAATCGGGGACCATTTTTCTAATTGAAGTGATCAGAAGTCAGCAAGGCTCTCTGAGCGAAGTGGCTTCTGTCCAGCGGGGGAATTCCCGAAGGCGCAGCGGTAGTTCAGCTGCACGAAACGTGGGTCCAGCTCAGAGATGACACTCGGATGAGGAATTTTTTTTAATGATTTAGTTAAAGGTAAAAAGTTGAGGTGATTATTTTCCCCAGCGCTGACCAGCACGTACAAAAGAGGCTGGACGGGACAACGAGGAACGTAAAAGTTTTCCACCGTTTCTGGGAAGGCGGCCTCGGAAACCCGCACACTTTCCAAACGGAGTGCGTTAGGGCCGGGCCAGTGGCTGCCAGGTCGTGCCGATCGGTGCAAAAAATCCTATAGTGACCTTGAAAACATGACAGTTGCAATTTTGAAGAGTCAGCACATTTTAGACCCTTTTGTTTTATCTAAACTTTCACGAAACACACAACTGTTACAATCTTTAACTTGAGTGCAATCCACATGTAGACAAAGAATAGTTTTTTTTATTTTCCAAAATCACCAGGGATTTATAAGTTTTATTATTTACATTTTTACTTTTGCAAATTGTTTAGATTTTCTTGGGAATTTTTATTGCATCTAATGACTAAGGTGTGAGTAAATAAAATTTCTTCCAGCTACACCTACACTTCCAGCTTTTTATCCTGCACTCTTTGTAGATCTCTCCTAGGAGTTTAACAAAAGGCCACTTACCTTTTGTTTTTCAGTGTTGCATCAAAGACCAAGTTTTTTGAGAATGCCTCCAGACAAGTTGTCAGGTTTGTAAAGCCTTTCATTGTTTCTTATCCACTTAGTCCATTTGTTTAGCTCACTTGACTAATCAGATGCAGGTTTTTCTACAATAAATGTCAGCTTAACTGCACGAAAGTGTGACAAGGATTTTAATTCCTATTATATGCATCAGCACTAAGATTTTAAGTCATTTAACTAAGTGAATAAATGCTAACTGCCCCATATTATTAAGATTTTCCATGCTGTGGCTTGTTTTTTAGAACATTAAATCTGTCTTCATTCTGGACTTATTTAGATGCCCAGACTCCCACGTGATAGGAGTGTGTATGTTGGTTTTATATCCCAATGGGAAATTAAAACTGAATGCACACCAGCCCCTGGAGACCTCCTCTAACTACAGGGACCAAATCGAGTTCTCTGTAGGTCCAGATTGCCCATTGCAAGTTAGGACGTTGCTTCTCAGGGAAAGTATAAAATTTCCCTTAAGCTGTGTTAAGCAGTGTTTCCGCTGAGTTAATGACTTAGGCCTGGCGTGCGTGTCAAACGGCGTAAAACTTTAGGTAGTTTTATGTGCATTGTAAGTGTTCCCTTACACATGGGCCCCTTTGATTTTTTTTTTCTCTCTTTTTTTTTTACTCATGCAAGATCCTTTAGCTCATGATGTAGTGGAGTCTGTGTGATGTGGAAATGGACACATCTGCTCTTTTATGATTTGCATGGCTGAGCCAATTCAAGGCCCCTGCTCTCTGCCCAGTGCAGGCAACGATGCACGATGTAAACGAAGAATGTGGGAGTTTTATCAAAGAGAGTTTATGTCTTTGGTGTTCTTTTATTGGTATCCCCCTTCATTATGTTGTCTTAAGTTTAGGCGAGCCTTTCCAAAAAATAGAACCCCAGGCTGGAGTAAGTTTTGTTTTGGCTTTTGAACAACAGAATATCAGCTTGCAATTTCAGGAATCGTTCTCCCCAACCTGAGTAAAATCTGTTCTGCTTAAACTGTACATTCTGAATGCATCTCAAACATGTCGTTTCTTTTAATTTAGCCCTCCAACCTCTTCGCTATCCTCAGTCGTGACAAATGTGAAAAAAGAGGTAAGAGTTCAGTAAATGTTCAGATATTTACAGTTGTGTAACATCTGCGGAGTAGGGTTAGATTTATGATTATCTCAAAGTTGGGCAGGGCTGGTTTTGAACTTTTAATTTAGGTAAAACAACTGCTTCTTTTATTCACGCTGATTTCACTGTTAAGGTTGTCCTGTTTCATTTCTGTTGCTGATTAAGGATTCGAGTTGATTAAATTTGCCCCCCAGTGGCTGTTGTTTGTGTGCTTTTAGCAGTTTTACATCAGCTGCACGTCATGACAACATGCATACTGGTTTGTCATGTTTTGCTGATTTAAAAAAAAAAAAAAAAATTTTTAATGCTGATGTAATGATACTGAGCTTTTTCTAACTATCGTAATATTTTTCACCTGTTGCTATGATATACAGAGTGAACAAGGGAACGTACTGACTTCTGCTGCTGCTGCTAATATAGTAGCCTTTTTTAACTTCACCCTGTGGTGAAGCAGCATATTGAGCAGCTAACCTGCCAAAACTCCATCTGTCACCCATTATTTAGTAAACCTGTTTCAACCATCTGCTTCTCCAGACCACCTATATGCCTTTACTATGTGAAGTTTCAGTGTATTTTCTTGAGCAGTGTTGTATGTTGTTAAGATTATATGCTTGAATAATGTCTGCTGTAATATTTAATTAAGTTATGCAAATTGTTACCTTAATTTGGGAGTCTCAATTTGTCTGGGGAATGCTACATAGTTTACAAACAGTAACACAGTCATAACTTAGCGTAGCACTTCTCGGTGTATTTTAGCATCACTTAGCTAGTTTTAGCATTGCTTACGTCACACTAGCGTAAGATAGCTTACCCTAGCAAAGCGCAGGTCTTGCTTGTAGCAAAGCTTTTAATACAATCGTTTACCTTAACGTGGTTTAGCTTAACTAGGTATATCTTAACATCGCTTCTTATTTTAGCTCACCTCACCTAAGCAAATGTAGCTTACCTAAGTTTACATTAGCATAATGTAGCATAACTTAACCTTTTAAGTTTAGCTTGTCCTACTTGAGTTTATGTAAAGTGAAGCAAACCGTTGCTTAGCATGTCTTAGTGTAGCTCAGTTTAGCTTAAAGCTAAAGTATGTATTTGTCAACTGTCATTATGTTGTGACAGTACAATGTGGGATGGATAATCTGTGAAAAAAATCGAGCTGTCTCCCGGTTCTGTCATCTTCTGATGTTTATGAAGATGAGCTGTCAAGTAAATTTTAGTACCACATTTAAAACTCCCATTAATTTTTCTGTCTTGATTAAAACGGTAAACTAAAACAGTTCCTTGCTTTGTTTTTATAGCCATTTTGAAGAACTGACTCTTTCACCAGTTGTGTGCTTGTACTCAAAATTCTTTGGCGGGAAACTCAAGTTCAAGGCCATAACTCAAAACACTAGGCTGCCAGCAACGCCTTTTGAATGCTGTGGTTATTTATGGTTTGTTTTTAAAAGATGGATAACATAGTGGAATATCTTTATAATTATACAGCATAAACACCACAAAGATTTCGTTGTAACTTACAATTTATGTTTACTGTTTATAATATTATGATGTCTTTTTTACCACTTTGCTACTTGTGAAGTAAAATTGATCAAACTAATTAGCCTTGTTAGACACCACATTTAAATGTTTATATTTATTCAATCAATCAGTCACAAGTCCATGGTTAGAAAGATGAAGAAAAAAAACCCTCTCTATATATTCTGTCGGCTGTATTGACACACAAAATCTATTTGTTTGATGCTTAACCACCACCGTGCTGTCTGGGCTTGTTACAAGCATTTATGTCAAACCAGCAATTAAAGGTGTTGGCCTTCTTGTTTCACTTTTTTTTCTACTGCCAGAGAAATTTATAGACAATTTTTTTCACTTCTTTCTATTTTTTTGAGTCTTTTCCAACTTGAGAGGAATTTCCTTCCTCCAGTCGTAAAGCCCAGCTGAATCATGGCTCACACCAACAGGTTGGGAAGAGTGAGAGCTATGCTACATTACATACTACCGGATAAAACTCTTTACTGCCACCAACATGTCAATAAACGGATTTTAGAGTCCAGAAGCGGTAGCACGCAAAGCCCTGGTGGTTTTAGGAATTTGAAACCAGCTCGTGCTTAGTTAAACCACCGTCAGTGTGGTTTGTGGCAGTCTGAATCGATCTATATGTCTGCAGTTTGCGCCATCGCTACTGATGAAGACTGGCAAGAAATTAATCCTTATGACATGTTTGCGTTTTCTCTGTTATTAACTTAAATGATGTCTTCCTGTTCTCCAAGCACCGTGTTGCCCAGCCCCATTATGTAGTATTACCCAGAGGGCGTTTATGTGAAAATATGCTTAGCATATTTGTCTTCCATTCATACAAAAAAAGGATCTGCATCATGTAAAATTGACCCTTGTCAGCTTTACATCATGTTATGTTAGCCCCTCGTCAAAAACATACCTGGAGTGTTTCTTTGATTATTTCATTCATGTTTGAGAAGTTTCTTACTCTCCTCTGGTAAAAATACTGGGAAAAACGTTTGTTCTCACCGAGCGCCAGATCAACCGAGCCTCAATCTCACAGTATGAAGTGCTTCCTCCACTCGGCTCCTTCAGACTAGCGGCAGCAGCGACTGGTGGATATGAGCTACTTTTCAGGAACTTAAAAACGTCATTAAAGATTGTGATGAGTAGAAGTTTCTTAAAGAGACAGAAGCCCAATTTCAAAGCATTAAATTGCAAAGTCATCTTCTTTTAAGACATTTTTGAAGCTGACAAAGCTACTTTGTTGTGGTTTAAAATGGCACTAAGTTTCTGGGAATGCATAACGCCACCCCTTTAAGACATTCTATCCGTTTTGTTTCCCCAGAACTGAAGTGAAGAGGTGGAACAGCGGACGACCTGGACGGATGTTCTGAGCTGCACTTTTCAGATTTCGTGAGAAAGAGGCTCCCATCAGATCTGAATGGGTCTGTTTGGGTTTCAGCTGATTATCAGCTGTGTGACTGCATGGTGTTGTGAAGCAACACGTCGTCAAACTCAATCGTCATTCCCCAACATTGTTCATCAAATTTAGTCATTTTGTTATTTTGATTTGTTAATTTATTTTATTTTACTTCTTTTGTTGTTGCCATTATTACTTGCACATGGTGCTGGTTCTGACTTGCAGTGCTAACAGTTGGTCTTAGCAGTATGAAGTACTTTTCCCAAAGAAGACTACCTGACCTAAACCTGACGTCATCAGTTCAGTCACTTGGAAATTAAATCTATTACTTTATATATTAACTTCTAAAATTTCTAAAATGATTAATTACTGCAATTTTTTGCTAGCTGAGGAAGCTAATTTTGTCATATTTTTCAGTATTAAAGCATGTAGCACTGAAAGGGCACTAATAAGAAACATTTTTACTTCTGGCAGAAAACTGGGGAAAAAAATGAAGAAACTTTGTGTGTTAAAGCTAATAAATACAGAAGCTATGATGGTTTTGGCTTGCATTCCAGCCACTGTGTATTGAATTAATGACAGTTTTAGTTACAAACTAGGTTCTTCCTAGTGAATTTTCTAATTTCTTTCCAGCTTTTGGCATTTCAAGTCGTTTTGTCAATTTGTTCCAAGTTGAAATGGTTAGGATTACAAAATCAGATGTAATCATATAGAATGTTACAAACCACACTCCAATGTTTTACTGTTGTTTCTATTCTTAATGTTATGTTCATTTCACATGTTTTTTGGTTGTTTGAAACTTTTTTTTTTGTCTTTTTCAATAAGAAAAATAAACGAGGAGATATTTGAAAGACTCAGAAGTACAATTTATTTCTTTGAAGAGCTGTTGTTCTGATGTTTTACTGAAAGGTCCACTTATCCTTTCTCTTGACTCCCCTAGTTTACTTTTCGGATTGCAGGGCTCAGTTCAGTTAAAGTCATTTTGAGATTTTAAAGGCCTGTTAAATAATGTGGTAGACCCACGTCCCACATGTGCAAGCCATCTTGGAAGCATTTTTTTTTTCTTTTGCTCGAAGGCAGATTTATATTTACTGAGGTTTAAGAAATGAGTTATTTATTTTAAATAGTGTTATTTTTAGTGCCGTTTTAAATGAGACATTTAACAAAGTCAATCAAAGTTATTTTGCTGTAGCCTCAAATTAGCCTGGAATATTCGCTTGCAGGTCTGCCACATTTACGAGAAAAGATAGAGTAAGGTAAATAAAAATGCCTTATGCCTTAAATTAATGTGAGTGTTGCTGCATACCTATCTATATCTATCTCTCTCTATATATATATATTTATATATATATTTATATTTATATATATAAATATATATATTAACATCTAGATATAAATATATTTGCAACAGAAACACAAGTTTAAGGCATAAGACATTTTTATTTACATTATTTAAAAAATAAAAATCCTGAGACAACTATGCCAACAGCAGTCTTGTGAAACACATTTAGTTCTTCCTGTGGGATTTTGTCTTATTCTTTGAATGTATTCATACCTCAGACGTTACATTTTCCCCCTGCAAAAGAAATAATGAATTTATTTTAACGGTTTTTACGCATGTTTTCCAGGGAAACCATGTGGTCAACGCCGAATGCTTTTGGTGACTCGGATATTAACCAGAACTCCTATTTGTACCTCCGTCACTCCCAATGCTTAATCCTAAGGTTTTACTGCCAATAATAAAACAGGCCCAACACACAGATTCAAATTGTCAGGCTGCATTAGTCCTACCATCTTGATTCTGAGAAAACCGAACCTTTCAAAGGCTCCTGTCTGCTTAGTCTTTAGAAATACAGAAACTAATTCACACAGAAATAAATAATTCCTCTGTGCAATGCTAATTTACTGCTTCAGTTTTTTTGCGGGGGAAATCCCCATAGTAGCGCCTTCTTGAGGCTATAAACTACCATGGTGGTGTTCAGAGTGAATGCCAGTGCCAGCATGCTTGCACGCTCACCATTGCAATGACGATTTTGAGGCAGAATTTATGTCCACTGTGTGTTTAATGGCTCTTGGTGGCGCCAGAGTGACAAAGGGATCATCAGTGTGATGTCTTTATCCTTCAGGGGGTCGAGAGGAAATAAATTTTAATGAGATTATCAGTTGGGATATTGAAATATAATAATAATTAAAAAAAACTCGTTAATCCGTTTGTAAACATCCGCACGACATTGAGCTGCAGAGCTGCGATCATGTGGCCTTACGAGGGGTTGGCCGTTGAAAGCGTTATTTTGAAAAGCAAAGCAATTCAACAGCTCAAATGTGCACAAAGAGTTCGCCTGCACATTTGTTTTACCCTGCGCTCCTCCTCCACATTCCAGTGGGCACTGCCAGCGCAGGCCTGAAATCCCTCCCCCCTCTCGGCTCTTTGCTCGTTCGCTCCACCAGCCTGAGCCGAGCTGGGTGGAGGAGTGGCTCCCGAAGAGGAACAGTCAAAGTTTTCAAGCCTGTGTTAGTGATTAAATGTGCAGTAAAGAGTGACTCCGAGGAATCGGCACAAACCCCTAGACTGGCGCTTCTCAAATCCAGGCCTCAAAGTCCTTCAACTTTTAAATGTGTGTCGGGTACAACGTGCCTCAATCAAATGGCTGAACCACCTTTTGAGTTTGCAGTCAGTTTCTGCTAACGACCTCATTGAGGATCCCTGCACTAACAGAGGCATCTTCATTTTAAAAGGTTAGTACCAACATTTTAACTATGCCTTTGCTCGCAATAATTATTGAATTTCCACTAAAAAAATAAGTTTTTAGTTAACCAACAAAAAAGTATTCACACAGCTTCAACAGCATTTGCTAGAACAATCCCCTTTTTGCAGCACTGAAAGCCAGATTCAAATTCTGTCAAATTTATATACTTTTTTTGTAACCTCAGGTCTTTTGCATCCTTTTTCAGACTTTCTTCCACAGTTAAGAATCTCCATAACCAGATTGTCATGAAGCTGCCACCACCATGTCTCACGATGAGGGTAATGCATTCAGGGTTTTATGCAGTGTTAGTTTTCTACTACACACGTTTTGCACTTGAAGTGGAATTTTCTCTGATGTGACTAGAACACTTTCCTCCATGTATTTTTTTTGCGACTCCTACATGCGAACTACAAACGGGACTTCTTAAGTCTTTCTTTCTGTGCTTCCTGTAACCTTAAAAAGACGAGCTGTGGGCCGTGTTCACCAAATATCTGTCTACTTCTCAGGGTGAGCTAAGCAAGGTGAGTGGCATCAACTAACTCCCTCGTTCTTTGGTTACCTAGCAACTTATCTACTCTTTGGTTACCTAGCAACAACCTGTTGAGTTACTTTCGCAGCAGCAGTTTTAAGTTAGCTTCTAAATAAAAAAACGACGTGAATTTAAACCTGTGGAGAAAACAGGAAAAATCACGACGCCATTTTGGTTGTATTTCAGATGTTTGGAGCAAAAAAGTATTTATTGATTGATATGAAACGTTTAATCGTGATGTTTTTCAGCCATGATTGTACAGGCGTATCACACTTTCTGTGTTATTCTTTGTTCATGTTTCTATAAACTGGTTTCTTCCACTTATCAGTTACGCCCTACTTGTGTCTGGTCCATCACACAGAACCACAATAAAATGCACGTCAGACTGTAAGATGCTGTGTTCCCCGTTGTTGTTTGTGTCAAAACAAACGAAGAGTCCATGTTTCAGAGTCTGACTTCTTTTAATTGACCTCAGAGAGTGATGTAACTTTACAAATTAGAAAAAACCACGCATAAAAACACAGGTCACAAAGGATATAAATCATACAAGAGATTTCTTTGAAAAGTGTATGAACACCAGAACACACAATAAAGTGATCAATATATACATTTACTGTAGAATGTACAAAGAGCCTTGTCAATATGCAGTACAGCGGGCACTTACCAGCTAGTCTCTTTTAGAAATTAAAAAATACAAACACTTCCCGATCCCCTGACTGATAAAACCATGTTTGTATTAAAAGTTTCCACATGCATCCTCAGGACTCGCTTTTGTGTGCAATACACAGTTAATGCCTTCATTTCCCCCCTGTATGATGCATGACAAAGCTGAAATAGGATAAAAGCACAATCATGACAGACATTTTTTTTGTTTTCTTTTTTTGTTGTTTTTTTTTTTTCTTTTTTGCAAAACCCTAACAATATAGTGAAATTCAGGAAACTTTATAATCGGTCGCTTGTCTGTTACTCCGGTTCTGGCATCCCCCTCCCCGTTCGATGGATGTTTACCGCTAAGTGTTAAAAAATGTTTCGATCGAACTGTGTTCCTCACCAGCCAATACATTAAGTCACATTTTGATGACATGAAACACTTTTGTTTCGAACAGACAAATATGAAAGAAAGACATCGTTCGCTTTGACGCTGAAGTGAACGCGGTCCAAAACAAAAAAAGGTGAAACTTGACGTCATCGTCCACCTTTCCGTGTTCTTTTCCCTTCTGCTGAATGTCCCGCACAAAGAACAACGATGACACAACCAGTAATTGCACAATAAATAGATTACTGGAGGGATACCATATGAATGTCCGTGCATCTGTAAAGCTAAAAGTTACATTTAACGCTTATAAAAACACATAAGGCATGCAACTACCAGCTTAGAAAATGTAAAGTGAATTATTTAATTTACATACTAATAGAACACTGTTGAAGACCACTAAAAACTGCAAAATAAGCTAAATAATTTATGTAATAGAGTAGTTATGACCTGTTACATGTGCAGGTTGATAAATGAAAGCGGTAAAGCTGGATATATTCTCCCGTCTTGGGTTTTAATCATTGTTCTGCACATCAAGATGCACATCAATGAATTTGAATATCATCGAAAAATGATTTATTCCAGTAACTCAGTCTAAAAAAAGTGAAACGTTTAAGTTC
Source organism: Micropoecilia bifurca (assembly GCA_903067075.1). Taxonomy (NCBI): domain Eukaryota; kingdom Metazoa; phylum Chordata; class Actinopteri; order Cyprinodontiformes; family Poeciliidae; genus Micropoecilia; species Micropoecilia bifurca. The sequence continues at coordinate 21,495 of CAEGAF010179926.1, read as the reverse complement.
TACCTTCCACTAAACCTTCCATTAACATGTTCGACTGCATGGTCACAACATGAGAGTTTCTCATCAAAAACTTTTTATTTTTTTTAAATTGGTCTCAATCAAATGTTTTTGAAATATTATATTTTTTAAATTCTTTAGCAAAAACAACACGTTCAGTAGAATTAACAGAAATATACATATATCCTTAAAATACAAAATTTGTTTGGTAATCACTCCTGAATAGAATTATTGACATAAATGCATTTTTCAACAACATTCCTATTGAGATGCACTTTGACCAAGTTGTATATACAAAATGCCTCCCTAAAAGCAACGTAAACACTCACTGTTTACATTGCTTTTAAATAAAACAAAATGTGAAACTTCATGATTGTGTTTGACTCCGTGAACCATCTTTTTTTTCCTTTTTTTAAGCTGTGTTTGGGATGGCTTATCTTGAGGACATTCCTCTCATTCCGTTTTTCGGTTTTCATCACCAGAGGTTCAGCAGAGGCAGTCAAGGACTTTCACACTCTTCATGTGAGACCTTCCAGCTTTCGTTTGGCTTTGGCTTTAGATTTGTTGCTCCAGTTGGGACATCAACGCCTAAATTTCAGATCTTTGGCACTCCTAATTCTTCACTTGTCTGTTCTGGCTGCTACATTTTCAACATGCTGAGTAAATTGCTGCTCACTCCATACTTTTTTTTATTTTCTTCATTAAAGCACTGATGGTTAAAATAAAAAAAAAAGGTGCACACGTCATTCTGGGCGAATTCTTATCGCTTTCTTTTGTTTACCCTCTCATTACTTTGTTCAATTGTATCTTTTTGTTAAGTTCTGGCTGTGATATCGCTTTGCTAAAAATATCTACTTCTTACAGATAAAAAGTTACTTACAGTCAGGCATGCACAAAGTGTCAGTTGCGGCAATCGTTGCATCATAACTTGTCTAAAAAGGCAAAAAGTGCTTGGTGAGGCTGAGCTCAAAGTCTGATTAATCTCCTAAAGCAAATTTCACAGGCTCCAAAAGGGCCGGGGAAACAGTTCTCCAAGAAAAACAGCAATAACCACGCCGCTTCCTGGTTTGTAGGCCTCCATTGTAAAAAGGCTCAGCAAAAGGCTGAGTAAGGTGCTGTAATGTAACACGTCAATGCTGAACTCGGGTACTTGGTCTGGCATGAGGCTGATCACAGAGAGAAAGCGAAACAGCCAGCGGGAGCCCCGGAAAAAAACAATAAATCTGAAAGCTCCCTCCATATTGTCAGAAACGGGTTTGCAGGTCAGATCGTGCCTGCAGGTTTGTCAAGGTGGTGTTTTTGGGCGCAGTGGAGAAATCCAGCTGCGTCAGAGATTTGTCACATCATAGTAGTGCAATAATTGTTTTTAAACAGTGCAAAATTCCAGCTTATATGTTTATATTTAATTAATAATTTTTCTTCATAACTCTCAAGATGAGAGAGGCTAACTACATACATAAGTCAAAGGCCAGGTTAAGGTGCATGGGTCGTATTAAATACTATGGGAAGGATAATTTAAAAAAAGATCAAATTGCACACTTGCCTACTTAAAAAACAAAAACAAGGAATAAACGAAACCAAAAATACAAAATATCTTTCATTTTACGTTGCAAATTCTGTGGTGGAGGCCACTGAAGCTGTGAATAAATAGGTTCATTTCCCGGGAATTCTGATTGTTAAAGATATTATTGCCCTTTCAAAGATAAATAAATTAATCCACAATGAACACCAGACTGTTGGTATGCTGGGATTGGCCAATTAGTTTCAAAAATCCCACAAGGTCGTTCAATCATTTCTACACCCAAATCCGCATCAGCTTTTGATGATCGAGACCCAAAAGTACCGACCACAAAGATGCTACTTTGAAAATTCTAACTCATCCAACATGTTTTCTAAAAGTTTTTGTTTCCACAGGATGTCATACATGTTTTCTTAATTAAGTTAAACACCACTTAAGAGGCTGGGAAACAAAAACAAAAACAACAAACAACAACACAAGTCAAAAACATAAAAAACTAGTTTTGTTTTGTTTTTTTCAGTCTTCAATAACAGTTGTTGCCATGAGTGATTTCAGATAATTTACGTCAGTTTATGAAAACTCCTAAACAATGGCATAGTGTTATTGTTCTTGCTGGGGTAAAAACTTTGTACACATGGACAAAAAGCAAAACATTGTTGAAGGAGTTCGTATTTCCGTTACGCTATTACTTACGTGGCTTATTAATAATGATCTCAACGTTAAAAACAACCACCAGATGACTCTTCTGTTAGCAAGAGGATGTCGTAAACGGTATAATCAGCAGTTTTACCAATTCCTCCCCACTGTAAACGTTTACCTAAGTAAAAAGTTTGATTTTTAGTGTGAGATTATGATGCTGTAACGAAAAATTTATTTAACTTTTTTTTTACATCTTTACATGGGATTTATGGTTTTACAAATCATAAACTAAGTTTTTTCCTTAAATTATAAGATTAGATTCTCATGCTCATGATCACAACAACCGTGTTGCTGTGTGTGTGTTTAAAATTACGAATAATCTTTATTTAAAACCAAGCAACTTTTCTCCATCTGTAGAAGACACACTCTCCATCAAGAAACTGCTGAGCTGTCAGCAGATGAGGCCTTGCAGCTCTTAAGATAAAAGCCTGACCAGTTCTGAATAAAAAATCTTAACTATATATAAAAGGTGTAAAAAAAACAAAAATAAAAGAAACTTGAGCAATAAAACAGTGTTAACAGGACACGCCTGAAAGCAATCAGACAGACGATGTGGGGAAACAGTTCACAGCCTTTGTTAAAGTTCATGAAGGCAGCACTTAATTCATTTCTAATGAAAAAACAAAACAAAAAAAAAAACAAAAAAAAAACAACTCATCCTCCTACTTGTGGAACAAGATTGGCTTGGCCAAACCTGCGAGGATCTTTGGAACGTGCACCGAGATGATCTCCCCGATCATCTCGGGGAAGCTGACCTTCGTGTGAAGCGACTGAGCCTGAACAAACAGGTCAAAGGTAAACTGATGGAGCTTCTTTACAGTCTGAAACAGAAGAGTGCAGGTGATCGGTTATGTCATGGCGATGAAATTTACTTCATGTGGCGATGAGTCATTTTAGGTTAACAGATCCTGCTTTATTCACATGTTTTCCATGTGATTCCTCTGCGTCTGCTGCCATAAAAACTTTTAATGTTATTCAGCCACAGCTCTCTCCCCCTTGTTTTTGCCACCCTTTCACCACAATTCCCTCTATTTTCATTTTTCAAGCACTTTTGTCTCACCATTTGGAGAGAGTCTAGGAGTCGCGTCAGCTGGTAGAACCTCTGAGGACAGTTTGTGGTCATCTGGTAATTGATGAGGCGATCCAGTTCTTTGATGTAGGTGAGCCGCAATTCGTCAAAGTATTTCTGACTTTTCAAGCCCTCCACTGGAACTGTAAAACCAAAATCAGAGCAACAGCTGCATGTCTGCTTGCTTTATATTTGTTTAATTTTTTGTCACACTTTAATATCACTTTAATCGTTTTAGGGACTCCTGTCACTTTAAATCCAAATAAGTCACTGCTGGTCACGCCCCCAACTCAATGTTTACACTCACAAATGAAAATAGCTGCAAACATATGCACGTTAATACAACTGTATGACTTTGAAAAGCCTTAGTGGAGGCTCGTGCACAACCAACAAGAATGCAGCAAGTGGTTTCTGGATGGTAAGTTAACAACAAAACACTTGTTTTTTTTTTGTTGTTGTTTTTTTTTACAGTAGACATTGCACCAGCTGATCAAATGTGCTGGATCTCATCTTGGGTTGTCAGGTGATGACTAAGCGCCGATCCGTTGTGACTTAACATTCGGGTAGTTTTTGGAACAGGCTCATTTTCCAGACACCAAAAAACATCAGTTTATTACCAAAAAAATGGCTGGGTGGTTTTGTTAAGTGCTTGGCCCACTTTTAGAAGCAGCTGAGGCCCAAATGTAAGTATAAAGTTGTGCAAAATATGAATTTTGCTAAATCGACCCTGTGCAGTCCCATAATTAAGAACTGGTTGTGCCACCTTTAGAGCCAACAACTGCCGTCAAGTTTTTCTTGCAACTCTCAATGAGTCTTTTGCGTCACCTGGGGATAATTTTTGTCCAACTCTTCTTTGCCAATTAATTTTAACTCCAACACACTGTGGGGTGTTCCAGCATTAGCAGCTTGTTTGGGGTTTATACTAGAACATCTCAAAGGGATTTAAGTTGGGACTTTGGCTAGGTCATTGAGAGGTAAACTTGGTGAGCTGGTGTGCTTCAGATTATTGTGCGGTGGGGCTTAAGGTCACCAACGAAGATTCTTCTTCAGGGTTTTGTGGCAGAGAGCAGAACCTGTGGTTCCATTGGCAATCCAGGCCCTGAAGTTGCAAACCAGCGAAAGACCAGAAAATTACAATCGCCATGTTTGGTTTTTCAGTATGACATAAAAAAAAGTTTAACGATAAATTTACACCAAAATGTAATTAGACAAATACCTTCCAAAAAGTTCTACTTTTATCTTGTTGGTCTACAGAATATTCTTTGGAATTGCTACAGTGTTTCTGGTATTTATTTTGGTAAATGTCAGACACATTTTTGTGTTCTTTTTGTCATCAGTAGTTTTAGGCCACATTTCCACAGAGCTGCTCTACAGTTGAACTGTAATCTGTTGCAAACCAGCCTCTCATGCACATGACATCACTTTATTCTACGAATGATAACAAAAACGACAAAAACAATCACGGATAGCATTGTGCTGTGTTGTGCTAACTTAGCCTGCTCAGCTTAGCACGATTTCTGATAAGGAATACATGAGGACTGCTTTCATGGGAGATGAGTTTGTGTTTTCTAAATGAAGTGGAAGCTAGTGAGGTGGACGCTCCGGGTCAAAAGCACGTTGGATGACATGCTAAAATCACAGCACCACGTAGTGGCCTGGCATGACAGCTACAGCTGGCTCAATGTCTAAACGTAAAACTTTTTCCCCAATCAGCATTCAAAAATACCGGGAAAAGAGCCGAAAATATTTTCAGTCAGCGGTCTCGTGTAAACATGGTCTTAGTCTTTGAACTTTCTCAGGGATGTCTTTGTCACCAAATGTCTGTCTTATAGCCGAATCAGGAACATTAAATTAAGACAGCACAACCTACACCTGGGTTATTTTGCGAAATTGAATTGATTATATGCATTTAATAATCAAAAATCCGTAAATGCTATTCCAGTGCACTACAGCACTTACTGATGCTGAAGAGCAGCAAGGCCTTCATGCAGAGGAACTCCTCCTGGGTTATCTGCAGCAGCACAAACTCCTGCGACAGATGTCTCATCCGCATGCAGTGCTCATACATGGTGGAGATCTGCATCCGATGTCTGCAGAAGCAAAGAGGTCAGAATCAGAGGTGTAAACTAATGGAAATGACTCAATTTCCGAGAGGCGAGGACATTTTCTCCGCAACGCCTAACTGCTGACAGGAAAGAGTGTCGGAGGTTACATCCATACCTATCAGGGACATTTACAGAAAGAGCTTCCTGCACTGCAATCTTTAACATCTGGGGCAAAAAGTTAAAAACACACAGCGTTTAGCGACACCGTCCCATCACCCGCCTTTGGCTTCGAGTCAAAGAGAAATGACTGAATTTTCAGTGTTCACCTCGCCTCCACAATGAACAAAAGACAGCGCCATCAAAGTTTGTTAGCTTTGCTGAAATGAAATCATTGTGCCTTTATTACAAACTTCATTCACACTTCTCAACTGTGCCGATAAAAGTGAAATGAGTTTGAGTTTATTAATTGGAATAGAAATGTCACCAGAGAAACTCAGCAAAAAAAAAAAAGAAAAGAAAGAAAGATAAATGTTCTCCATTCCTCCGAAAACCAATATAGAGTCACGGGCGAAAGTATTCATACCTTTACAGCTTTTTTTCACATTTCGTGATCTCACAGCCTCGAACTTTAGGGAGATTGTGCGCATATAAACACACAATCTCACCACTTCCTGTGCAGTCCCATAAAATTAAGACCACGCATCTGTTGTCCTTCCGCTTTACGCAAATTAACAATTTCCTCACTCTCGTCTGATACAATCCAAGCAAGTGGTTGCAATGTGACAAAATGCGAAAAAGTAAAACGTCATGCAGGTGGGTGTAAAGTCCTAATGCTACAGTGTTTCAGAGCAAACCCGGGCAGCCAGCGAGTTTGCATGAAAGCCACAAAAGACTCAGCAAGTGCAATAAAATGAAAATACTGGACTGTTTAACACACTGAGTTTTATTCCATCTTTGCAGGGGCCTACTTCTGTTGTATTTATTTTATTTAGTGAGCATAAAAGCAAAACCTGTTGAACCATTTTTATTATATTACGGCTATAATTTTTCACATTAGTCTTTTTTAATGGTGACCATAAATAAACAAACCAGGCTATGAAATTCCTGGATTAAAGTGGAGTGACTGAAGTTTAAAGTGGAACCACATACTGTACAGTAAGTGTGTGTTCAGATTAGAATAGGAACATCTGGTTCAGACTAAAAGCTCTTCAACTCTGTCTGAAAAGCCACATATCTGAGGGGAAACCTCCCACTGAAAAGGTTTCGGTGTTATAAACAATGTGTGAAGAAAAAAAATGGTGGTTTTTATCCAGGTTGATCCGGCCCTCATCAGCTCTTTTCATTTCCACCACTGACTTTTCTTTTTTAGCAGCTACATCCCGCCGCGCTGCATTCACAATTTTTGTTTCAGATGAACCTGCAAATGCTCTAAACAGTGTTCATTCTTATTTATAGATTATTATTATGGATTTCAGATAGGTCTGTCCAACCTATAATCAGGAACAGTCAGCACTTCAGAGTGTTTCTTCACTCACTGAAATATATTTATGTGCAATATTTAAATTGTGAAATACTGCTACACTTGGTAGGCTGCCATATTTGAAGAGCAATGAATTAGTGTCCAGAGACTATAGACAGCGGGTAACCTTTAGACTAATTCTGGCGCATTTACAGTTATTAATGTGCATTTTACCTACTAAATAAATTAAATAATAGTTAAAAAAAAAAACATCTCGCATTTATATAAATAAATTTAGCCAGTTGGGTCATCTTTTAAAATTAAATATCCATAATTCTTACAAAAACAAAAACAAAAACAAAAAACACTACAACAAAAATGTCAAAATGTAAAAATTAAAAAATAATGAAAAAACACCTTAAGCACCTTGGGATCGTATTTCAGTAATTAGTCATCTTTGGTACAAAAGAAAGAAGAAAACCCATGTGTGTACTTTTCTCCTGATCTCTTTACAATCCATCTGAAAAAAACTAAAAGAGGTAAATATGCAAATGAGAAGAGGACTATATAGTTGGACATTATTTTTGGTTCATCAGCTTAACTATATTTCATATTAGCTATGACTGAACGCTGCTACTAAATAAAAAGATTTGTTTTCAGTTGAACTAAAGTGAACAAATGTCAAAAAGAATGGCAAAATTTGTCAAAACCTTTTTTTATTTAATTTTTTTTTACTTTTTTAAGAGTGGGACTGAGAATCCCTGTAAAAGAGAAACACCACTTCTAATTCTAGATTTAATGATGCAACTATGCATTTATAACCCCAATATAATGTTGTTCAATTGATTAATCTTAAACAACTGTAGATTATAATCTGACTCAAAAACATCATGTTTCAGATGTTACAGCATCTTATTCATAAATACAGATCTACACTGAAAAAAAATCTGGCACCTTTCATTCGAACATTAAACAGAACCCGAGCTGAAACGCAGAAGCAGAGAGTTTGAAAAAAATAAAAACTCATTATTGAAAAGCTTGTTGAATCACCTTAAGCAGCTGACGCTGTTCGTAACTGTCTTCTGCGTGACCTTATCAGTCTCTCACATACTGAGAGAGGATTTCTGGACCTGCGTGCAGGGCCCTGTGGGTTCATTAAGGTTTGTCACAGCTTGTCAATGACAGCTCATTAAGGTCCAGACCAATAGCCAACTGTCTAACACGCTAATGAACATCTTAATCTATTATTCACTGTTTAGGTTTGGCTTTAGTGCGGCATAAAATAATAATGGCCAATGCTTTGTCTTTTGTTATGTAAATTGTAAAACTATATTTTCTATTGAAGCTCCCAGTAAATTCTCACATTTCCTGCTGTTTCGCTGATTGAATAGCATCAGTAAGACACGTTGAGGCATTTTGAAGCTATGCTAGAAAACAATAAGAAACATCTGTTTGTACAGTAAAGCACATATGATCTGTTTCTTAAAAAGCAAAATATCCCACGATCTTCTTTTTTAAATTTTGTTCATTTATAGCCACTAACCTTATATTTCAGCATAAACTACAAACTTGCTGATCTGTAGTTTATGATTATACAAAATGCAGCTTGACACAAGGAAAATAAATGGACATTTCACAAATTCCTGAATGTAGCATCCCCACTGCGAGAATCTGTGGCGACGCTCAAAGTGCTGCTTGAAGATGTTCTTGTCATGATTTGTGTGTGTTTGGGTTTTGGTTTGTGGTTTTTATTATGGGTTATTTTAGGTTCATAGCTCTGTATTATTTGTTGTTTCTGGTAAGTCTGTTTTTGCAAGTTATTCTGGTGTCAGCCTTCCTGAATAATTTCTCTAGGTTGTTCTTGTTGGTTCAAGTTTATTGTAGTTTAAGTCTTTTCATATTCTGCAAGTATTTTTTTTGTTTGCTTTGTTTTTACACCTTGCTTATCGGGTTTTGTCATCCTGGATCGTAGTTTATTCTTCAGTTTATTGTTTGTTAGTTTCTCTTTGGACTATTCTTGTCTTGTTCTTGTATCAGTGTTTTGGTTTTATCTTTATTATCCATTCTCATTAGCTCCATTGGTGCTATTGGTGTTAATTTCTTTTTCTACTATGTGTTTTTATGTTCCTTATGTTTGGTTTAATAATGTTGCACTTCTCGTGTATTTGGATTTTCAGATTTTTTTTGTCCCCTATTTTACAAAAACTTGTGTTTTTATCAAATGAATAATCCTAATGGCACACTTCAACGTTTGTCTGCACATTGGCTTCTCAAGAACCCCCATGACAGATCTCTATATAATACTGTTGCCGTCGAGCTATTTTGCAATAATTTAATTTGCAGGATGTGGGAAACTACAAAGAAAAAAAACCCCCAGAAGATCTTCCTCAGCAAGAAGAAAAACACATTATTGACTCGGGGGGATAGAAATGCACCACACACTTTTCAGATTTTATTAGTACAAAAATGTGAAAACCATGTGTTATATTTCTTCCAGTTCACTACTATGCATTACTTTGTGTTAGTTCACTGCAAAAGTTCCTCTAAAATACATTGACGTTTGTGTTCAGAATGTGAGTAAATGTTGAAAAGTACAATTATGATTACTTTTGCACGTCAATGTGAATGTACAGTTAAATTAATGACTATATTTCCAACGGTGTGCTATAATGGAGCAACACACCAAACACACCTCAACACGTTTTCTTGAGATAGTTCAATCTGATTCAGCACAAAGCCATGAGTCTTACTACTGAAAAATGTTCCTGACTTTAATTTCTCAGCAACAAAAGAACACAAAGAAAAGGCAAATTGGTTCCACATGATTGTAAGAGGAAAAAAAGCCCCTCCTGCTTTACGCTGTCAACACCTGGAAGCCTTTGTGTTTGTATGCGAGCAGAAAAATCAATTTACAGAAAGAGATCGGGGAAGAGGAGAATAACGCCTCGACCAATGTGAGCGATCACTAAACACAACGAACCTTTCCAAGGGAAGAACTGAGATATCCAGAGAGATACGTACTCATTAAAGACGAGGTCCGGCGCAAAGTAAAGCATCCTGCCGTTGACGTTCTTGTAGGACCTCCATACCAGGGCAACCACCATCACCCCCATCCATGACTGCTGGATGACAGTCATCTGGTCGTCCACGTGGAGATTCCTGAAACCTAAAGACGAATATTATAAATCATAATTGTTCCTGATCATTAGAATGAACACTGCTCACCAACGTTGCTAAAACATATTGTAATCCATTCGAAGTCAACACATATGGAATATTGAAAAAAAATGTAAATCATAATTGGTTTTAATAAAATATTGCTAAAGATGTAATATGTAACTTTTAGGAATAATATTTTTAACTATCTGTTAAAGCTGTCAACTTGTTACAGTTTATGAGAGAGATAATCTGTAAAAAGATACATCTCCTCCACCTCCTCCCTGAGTTACTGTTGCTGTTTGAAGAAAAGCACCGCTCCAAAACAACCAATCAGAGCCAGGAGGAGGGGGGTCTTAGCGCTGTCAACTACCCTCATGCACTCTCTGCTAAATGTGCTAATGGTGGACAAACAACTTATCCTAACAGAAAAACTCTTTATCTGCCATTATTTGTGGTCATGCTAACTATCTTAGCATTCACAACAGGCAATGTTAGCTGCAGCATAACAGAGCTCAAAGGAGGGATGAGTAGCGGCACACCAGATTGTGATTGACAACGCTAAGAACCTCCTCCTGGCTCTGATTGGTTATTTCTAGTTCGCCCTGGGAATACTGGCAAAAAGCAGAGGAGCTCAGTTTTTCACAGATTTTTTTAATTACATACTGTAAAAACAGTAACAGTTTCAACAAATATGTAAAAAAAAATTAATAAAAGTTAACAAACTGCAGCTTTAAATATTGTTTTTATGCTTTCTACCTGTCAAATAAATTCAAACCCAGTTACACCTATAAAACTATTTTAACTGATTACTTAACGATTTATCAATTTCCTAAACACTGCAAAAAAAAAGGGAGAAAAAACCCCCAATCTCCTCCGGGTTTGCATTTTGAGGCTGTAAGATTTAAACTTCTTCATTTGTATCTCTTGGCACCAACAGGTTGCATGGCATCTTAACACTTTGGCTGATGAAAATGTTACCATCATTTGACTCAGATTTTAGTACGTTAGTGTCACGTCTTCTTTTCTGCATAAATTAGCTATAAAATCTGGGCAAGTTTGCTTGGACCGCTTGCCTGTTGCCTCCAACAAATGGAGACGGTTTTGGACGAACACAAGACTGAGAGAAGAAAAGGAGAAGAGTGGGGGGAAAAGGGAGAAAAAAGGAAAATTGGAAGCCTCCACATACCAGCTTCATCTCACAGGATACTGAGAGGCTAAGGAAATCTTTATAATACTTGTAAACTCAAAGGAGCAACTACACGTCTGGCCAAGAATCCCCCACCCACGACTCCGGAGGCTCATACAGGTCATTGTTACGGTGCTTTGCAAAGGTATTCATGCTTCTTCAAAATGTTCTCATGTTGGCATGTTTGAAAAGCACATCTCCGTTTATTTTATTGCGATTTTATGTGTCAAACTAGCACAAAGAAGGGCATAAATAAGGATTTATTTTCCAGCCTTCTGATAAGTCTAAATAACGCTTTGTTGACAAAGGGAGGCTGAAAGCACGCATGGCATACAAATTCTTATTCGTTTAGACTTCTGAAAGCAATTTTCCTTCCACTTCCCACCTATACACCTCTCTATGTGGGTCTGTCACATACAAATTTGATAGAATACATTAATGTTAGTGGTTGCAATTTGATCAAATGTAAGCAATACTCCGGCAAGGTTAACAACTTTCATGCCATGGCAGATCAAGTACTGACAAAGTGTCACCCCGCTCTGCGGATCGGTCCGCTAGCTTGGGCTTGTTCGTCTTAATGCTCTGATTTGATTTGTATAGACTCAAATCTGCAAGCTAGTAGACGTCCGGCACAAAGGCATACAGCCTGGTCTAAAGCAAAACTCTGTTAAAATTAATCAGTTTCATCAACAAGTGACATATGGCAACTTCTCGATTTCACAGTGTAAATTCTGTCAATATGACAAACTTTAAAATAACTGAACTTTGTCTGCTGTCCAGCATTCAGTGATAATTATATCTGATCCAAATCAGGCAGAAATTCTGTTAACACTGTTCATATATTAACACAAAACAATACCTTCAACAAATGTTAAAGCGTTGGTGAGTTATTCTTAGCTGAAAAATCTGTTCATTCTCACTGTTGCTGGCATGATCTGACAAATTCACAGTTTGTAGCAAAACAACATAACTATAAATAATATGTTGAATATGGATAGCATGAGCCAGTTGCACCACAATAGTAAGCTAGCTTTAACATAACTCATTTAGTTGGCACCCTGTGGGGTTTACTGGGTAGGGCACGCAATTAAAAACATAAACATGCCACACAGAGGAGAAAACGCTGTAAAATGTAAGATCGTTGTTCCAGAAGGAGGTAAATAGGAAACATGGGAACAAAACAAAAAACATCGTTAAATGTAATAAAAAATGGTGATTATTCCTGAACTACACATTGCTGCAAACATTTGGCTTCCTGTAAAATACATGAGCAAGTAGAATCTATAAGGCTGTTGTTGCGTTTACACATTTCAGCACGAATGTTTCACATGTTGCGCTATTAAATAAATGGCAAAAGTACATGATATTTTAGTTTGGTGGTTTGGTTTTTACAAGAACCTAGGGAGGTGGTTTTTGTGGCATCGAGAGCTCAGTGTGTTCCCTGTTACCAGTGTATGCCTGCACAGCTATAAGGGTTTCCCTACTGTCTAAAGCATGCACAAAACTTCTGTAAGGCGGTCATTGTGGTTTCATACGGGTTCTGTATGCTACACGGTGGAGCATTGTGGCAGCAAATCTGTGGTGCCCCATGCATACAGCTTTGAGCATTGTGCTTAGTCACAGCTTTAGCTTCAGCCACAAAGATCTCATGAAGCAGCAGCAGGAAAAAGACAAAACAACAAAAAAGACAAAACAAAAAAATCCACAACATAATCCTACTAAACATTGGACCATGATCAGTCACCTAGCAAATAGAGAATAGTATTGGCTGAGTGCGCAGCACTAAATTGTGCAAAACCTATTAAACAGCAGGTAGTTGTGAGGTTTTCAGGTTCCAGTTTGAATACAAAATGGGTTTTGGTGCTATCAACAAGGAGGCTTGGGAATGTATCTAGCAGGAGGGAAGAGGACAAAGGGAAGGAGGGAGACAAAGGTCAATTACTGGGTCTGGGCTTTCAGTGGAATAAAGATGCCATAAGACCTCGAAGACGCCGTCCTGCATCTTTAGGATGAGCCACTGGCTCAGCATACTTGAACAGCTCAAACGGCTGAATTGGCTCCTCAGAAGGTAGCCGAGAGCCCCGTCCCAATACTCGCACTTCCTCCCTCGTGTCCTTCACAGACTCGTTCCCACTGAAGGGTGTGAGTGTGTGTTGTGTCCCGATTCTCCGGAGTAATCTGTAGCCCCGCCCCCTTCGCACACTTGACCCACACTTCGGCTAAGCATCCAGGTGGACTTCGATGAAGTGTGTTAATCACAATTCATCACAGCATGTGACGTTTTGATTTATGGCAATGTTCAAATAAGCTGTGTTTAATAATTTCCATTTGACTCTACTGTGTGAATACTATCAAATTCAATACATTTGAGCAGCCAAATATTTCCTGCATTTAGCAAAAGTATCTATAGTTACTATATTTTTTAAATTTAACTTATGTTAGTATAATTTTTAGCAGTACGAATGCCAAATCAGCGAACACACCCGCCATTTTGAATGTCGCAGTTAAGACACAGAGGCGCGAGTCGACGACGCAACCCCTACTGTCCCAATTTGCCAATTTTTGCATGCTTGTAATCTGAGCACTTGATGTGCACTTGGAGGGAGGATGCACTTCACAGAGGGCCATAGGGTGCAGTGTGAGTACTGGGACCAGGCCAAGTTCTTCAGAGCCCTTATATTGACCTCATTATTTGACTTGGGTGTTTTTCAGCAAAGACTGATTTAAAAATGTCAAGATAGCAGCCCTCGAGGTTTGGAGGTCGACGCACGTTGCACATGGGGAGAAGTGCACACCTCAACAAAGTGTGCAAGAGTGCAGGTACGTCTGGGTTTTTCTGGGTTGCAGTTTTAATGAAAAGTGTATCGGTCACACTGCCAGAGAGAAGTCTTATCAGTGTAATTAGTGAAGAGGAATGAAGAGAAGGAGGCGAAAGGGGGAAAAAGACCAAGAATAATTTTACACTAATTGCATCATGACTCATGAAAACTTATTTCAGGATCCGCAACTTATTTCAGGATCCGCAACCTCGGTGAATTTAGTTCGCATTGATCACTGGGAGCGCACAAGACTAGCAGTGAATGCTGAATATAACGCCCCTACCCTCTCTGGCCAGGGTAACGTTTTTGCACAGAGCACGGCTCTTTGCATCGAAAACCCTTTATCTGGGTACCATCATACTGCTGATTAATGATGAAAAACACTGTTTTTCACAGCTACAGAGGTGCAGAGCCCAGCTCAAATATATAAGAAAAGACTGAACGTTGCGAGAAAAGCTTCCCAGTGCTGATGTGATCCGACTGCAGTAGTGATGCAGCCAGAAAAGCAGCAGGAAAAAAACCTGTAATCTAAGGGTGTAGCTGCCTCTTGATACCTCTACACTCATGTGATTTTGTTTTTGACTGTTTTCTGCCATGATCCATGCTGCTTACTACTTACTCTCCTTCCCACTCCTGCTGATTGCTCATTGTCATCACCTGCGCTGCTCCCTATTTAAACACCTGTTCTTCATCAACTTGCTGTGAGATTGTCTGACCCTCTTTCACAGCCTTCTAGCTTTATTTCATGAACTGTGGTCAAGTTTATGCGATCAATAACTTGCCTGTGTGTTTGTCTAGTCTGTACAAGTTTGTGAGTGCAGTTTTTTTTAACCTCTGTAGTTGTCTGACCTGACCATGACCCTGCTTCAAGCCAATCATATTCTGTATTGTTTCCCCCCCCCTCTCGGTCTGAGAACCTCTGGACAGTTTATGGATGACATCTTTTTTAAATTGTGGATGCTATATCCCCTGTTTCCAGCAAACATCTGAGAGGCTCGCAAGGCCAAACCACTCACAAATCTGCCAGTCCTGCAAGAAGCTGGATTTCTGGAGGCTGTGGATCCCAAGCTGCTGGTAAATCTAATTTTTTTTTGTTTGCTTCCTGGTACTCTTCCAATCACATCACTCAACTCTGTTTCCGTTTTCCAGACCATCCAGCGTAAACAGATCTAAGCAGCACTAAATAAACTACTCAAATAAATCTGTTTGAACTGTTACTTTGTCTTGGCTGTGTGTTGGTTTCTGGCTCTTAGTTTGCTAAGATTGAGTTTTAATATTTTCATAGGTGTTTTATATTCCATGTCAACCGGTAGATGAAAGCTGTGGTTTTTGTCAGTTACAAATTAACTTCTCCCAAATTTGTCATGATCAATAAAGTATATTTAAATAGGTTTTTTTTAAGGTTTCAGAGACCAGGAAGCATTCTTGGGGTGTTTTCACACCTGATAGTCCAGGTAGACTTGGTTAGATTGGGATGAAAGTTGCAATATTTGCTACATTTCCAGCTGGTGTGGTTCACTTTCACTCTGCACAGTCTCTGTCTAAACAAATTAAAAAACCTGTTCACCTCCTTGCCTGTGGTGGCGCTGCGCCAAGAACTACAGAAGGAAATGACACGAAAACCTACAAAGACCAGTGCAACTTCCTCCTCCGTGTAATGTAAACATAAATGGAGTAGTGTCAGATTTGAGAAGTTGTAGGGTTTCTCTTTTGTCCCTGGTAAAAAAAACAGCCCATTTTTCCCTGTAATGCTAGACTTGCACATACCATGTGCTACAGTCTGCTTCGTGCTTTTGGAGCGGCTTCTGGTCCACTTGCATTCACAGAGCTCACTTCAACCAAATGAGATCCAGGTTTTTAGGTGGACCAGAGTTTGTTTTTTTTGGTCCGCATTAGAGTTTGTGCATTCATACCTCCCCAAACAAACCAAACTTTGTAGATCAGAGTTTGATTAAACTGAGCTAAATTGGGCCGATGTGAATGCACTCTTAGTCCTGTTTCAAGGATTCTAATCTGTTTGTGACGCCTGTGTGTTTGTTCTGGTGTCCTACCTGGTAGGCCTTTAGCCCATTTGACCACTTTGACCAGTTGCCTCTCTCCCAGCTCATTTAGGCTGGTGAGCAGGCCAGCAGCTGAGTCTGGTTGGCCACAGTCGTGTCCAGCATTCACCACCTCAGGCTCGATGGACTCAAGGATGTTCAGGAAGACCATCTGGGAGTTCAAGCTGGGACCTGACTTAGGAGACATGTTGTGGGGAACGTCTGGCGCTTCCTGTCCAGGACGTTCTTCTTCTGGGTTCTTCTGTTGTCCAATCTTCTTCAGTTTGCGTGCTACGAGTAGAAAAAGAATAGTCAGTTTATCATGGTTTGTTTTTATTCTTTCATGTTTTTTTAATGTCATGTTATATTTTATGCATCTACATGTCTATTGTTCTTGTTACTTGCTCTTCCCACACCACTTGTTTTCATATAAGGCTTCTAGTCTGAATAATAAATGTATTAGCTCTAGTCTGAGCATGAGAAGAAATTAAGAAAAATCTTAACTCGACTGCTTCATAATTAGCTCAATTTACAAACTATGGTCAGGAATGGACATTAGTTTTGGCCTGTGTAGATTTGTAATTTATTTTCAATATAAATCTAGTTGTTCGGTGAAAGTCTAAGTGTCTTGTTGAGTTTGTTTGGCAAAACCAAATGAGAAGTAGCAGTGTTTGAAAAACAGCTGATATCATACAAGATGTATTACTGTGACATACCATGTGCTGCAGTGACACTGAGACTGTCATACAGCAACAGTTCTCACTGTTCATTTGAAAAGGCATCATTCACAGCATTAATCAAATCAAGAAGTTAAAGTCGCAAAAGCTGCCAAGTTGTCCGTTAACTCTGGAGGAGTTGCAAGGGCAAGAATCATTTGGCACAACTTCAGGAAGTTAACCTGTGGCATAACAAGGCGGAGTGTTTCTTCACTAAGTTAGTCATTACGGTCCACAGAGCAATTTATTGGTAGAAATTACAGAGAGCACTTCTTTCTGTCTTCTAGCAAACAAACTTCAAAGTGTGTAATCTGCTTGATAGAAATCCAATGGAAATTTCAAGGAAAGACAAGAACATTTGTTGACGATCTTTATTCAATCTGGCATCTTGAGCTGCTTTGTATACAGTTTAACTCTATTTGCAAATCACACAACCAACATATTTACCTGCTAGACTTGTTGCTTCTGTACCATCATCAGGTTCTTTGTTTGGTCGACCCTTGGTGGGTTTGGGTTCGTTTTGAAATGTTTCGCTGTGGTTTTGATATTAAATCACAGTTTGTATCCATATCCTGCCTCCTGCACATCTGGGTTTTGGTCCTATGTTCTTTTAATCGTGACAAACTATGTTCCCAATGAGTGGGGTTTATTACTTTTTAAAAACGAACAATCAATTTTCTTGAACAATCCGCAGTCCGGGCCCAGTAATATGTTTTCAAGTAATGAATCATATCTCATTGGATAGAAACCTCCCTGAACAGCTGAGCCTCATCTGTTGGAAGAGGCAGCATCATCATGTCGATCCGCACTAACAAAGAGAGGGATAAATTATATTTGTGAACAGCCTGCTTTATCAACACAACTTAGAGCACTTCAGGTTCACATTTTTGTTTCTTTGTTCCGTGGACTAAATGTATCCAGGGCTTGGGAAAACAATTCGACTCTTGCTTGTGTAAAATAAATCTCCCCGTTTTCTACATGGAGTGATGATGAAGAATCAAATTCTCCTCCAAAAAGAAGTTAGAACATCCGGCAGCAGCTGCTCCAAATGGTGTCCAGTACTTAACCAAATTGGAGAGCAATTTTTATTTGGATAAAGCAGACAGCCACGCAATATGAGCAATGCGAAAGGAGCAGAATACGACGCTAAGCATCTGCCAGCGCTATTTTACAGCAAAGTTTTCACAACTTACTATCACTCACTTCATGCACTCTGTGACAGTTTTGTTTCCAAAAGTTACAACTGCGGACATATTCAGCATCTGTCTTGCTTTTATGTCTTTCTCTTGGTTTTTTTTTTCCCTGAATAAACAAAAATTACAGGAAAATACAAATTGTCACCAAGTCCTAGAGGAAAATAAAGAACAAGTGCTCCTGTTGTTTTGCTATTTTGGAGTCCAACTAGCACAGAGAAAAAAGTCGTAACCCACTGATCTAATTCAAAGACAATAAATCTGTTGAACTATTAAGAACAAAGATAATAATAAACATATTACATAAGAAGCAGTAAATTGCTTCTTTGTTAAAAAGCAAATGAGGTGAATGAGGGTAAAAAATTAACCTTTAATTGTCATGCAATTCCTCTGGCAGGCAATGTGAGAAATGTCTCATTATAAAACTGTATCCTGACTCTGTTCACTTTGATAAATATTGAACTGCGAAGTTTAGACACGACTTAAATCTTTCTGAAGGAAAATTGCAGATTATTTAGGATTTCCGTTCCTTATCTCTGATCCAGTAACAAACATTTCAGGTGCAAACAGTTAATTAAAATCTCCTGGCTTTCCTTTCCTCAATTTTGACAGACGGGTTTATGATCTTTGCAGAGCGCAGCGTGAATTGGTTGGGTTGAACTAACCTTCAGAGCTCTATAGTTGAGATGAAGCCAATATAAACACACACACACATACACACAGGGATACAGAAGGGACTGGTTAAAGCAAAGAGCTGTCTTTTTTTTTTTCCTTTAATGCAAATTCAGTGCAAAAGTTAAATTACAGATACCAAATGTTATCGGCTGTCAGACTTGCAAGGTGGTCTCTAAACGGAAAAGAAAACCTCGCTCTGGAGTCGGATTCATCGTGGACAGCTTAAATGCCCAGTGAGGGAACTGCAGAGTGATCCATTACAAGCTCAATTTGCTGCAAAATCAAATACCACATGTAAGATTTATCTCCAATTTTCTCCTCAGTGGCTGCAAATTTTCTGTGCCTTTACCAGTCTCATCATGATTATAATCAACATCTTTATCATATCAGTATTTTATTTTTTTTTTAGAATGATTGACTGCACAAGAAAAAAAAGAAGAAAAAACAAAGAACACACACACCATAAGTTAAAGACCACGTCCATCTACTGAAATGCCTCTGTGTGACCTTAACTCTCGCTTTGGTGTCCAAGTTTTAGACATCATTATCGAATTATTTTGGCAATGAAAATTGGTTTCCTGCGTACAGTGGTGAGCCTGAAACTCTGGTAGAGAAAATGAGGAGCAGGAGAGGTCAGAAGAAATACTCAGATTCCCCTTTTACTACGCAAGATCTCGTGGTGCAATATCTTGATACGTTAAAGCAACCTCGATATTTCTTCTACAATTGAACCCTGCCTCATAAAGTGCTGTCCAGTAGCTGTAGGCATATGACAACCTCTGGTGAAACAAATGTAAACTTTTATTTGGAACCCGGGATACAGAGATGAGCGTTTAATGCCTGACATGCTTATGACTATTATCCTGAAGTCAGAAAGAAAGAAGCTCTTGAGTTACAGAATGACCAGCAGCTGTTCATCAGAGACAAAAACTAAAGCACGTGCCTGACTCCCTGCCACTTTTAAAACATTTATCTTGCAATATTTTGGTAGGCAAAAGAATCGGTAAAAAAATGTCCAATAAAATAGCCCCGCCTTCGTACTTTGCTGTAAGCGAGTGAGTTTTTTACTTAGAAGAAAAATATTTCACTTAAATTTCACTTGTGGCTGGAAAATGCCTCGTGTTTGCAAAACCATTCTCTCTCAGTTTGACCCCCATGAAAACTGGTAAAATCGCCCTGGGAAAAAAACCCATGCCATCAATGAGAAGTTCTTTAAGCTCATAATTTCCTCAAACCTTGACCTGTTAGCTGTCCTAACCCTTGACACAATATGGGAATCGCTTTAAACGCCTGTCTTCATATTTTGATGTGCCCATCTCCCTGGAACTGGAAAAAGTTTCAGCACACCACATGACACTTTTCAATTGCTCCAAATGCCTACAGCTATGCTCCGTAGCTAATGGATACCGTTTTAATTACCCTTACCAAAAGGGATTTTCTCAAGGCCAAACAGCCAGTCAGTGCCAGTAAAATGAGTCCTTGCCAGATTCTACGTGTGAAAATGCTAATACGTTCACTGTTAGACACTTCTGTTGAGTTTAATGTGTTTCATTCCCCCCAAACTTTTCCAACGGTGGCCGAGATTTATTTGATTCAGACCACATTACTTCCCCCACGACAGTAATTGACTCAACTTATTGAACTATTAATAATGTGCTGATCAGTCACCCACATTCAGCTTACACAATTGTCCTAGTTGTTTTGTTTGCTCCATCCAGATTGGTGGTCTTGCTACAACTACAGTCCTCAAGTGCCGGCGTCCTTCAACTTTCAAACGTTCTCTGCTTCAGCACAACTGGCTCCAATATCAGCTCATTAGCAGAACTCTGTAGAGCTGGACTGCAAGCTAGCCAGGCAGATTTGCCATTTCACTCAACCATGTAGGGCAAGGGACACATATAAAAGAAGCAGGACTCTGGCCCTGGGGTACAGCAGTTTGAGACCACGGATCCAGATCAATGACTTGGTCATTTGGAAATAGTTGTTGCTAAGTGCAGCGTAATCCTCTCTAATTGGGATGACTCTTGCTGAGTGTGTGGAGTAGTTGTCTTATAATCCAAAAAATGTGGACTTGATTCTAGATTCCTCCTGATGCATGTCGACGTGGCCCTGGGCAAGACATTTAACCCCCAAATTGTCTACCGATCTGTGTAATGGTGGAAAAAGGTAATTACAATTTACTGTTACCCTAGCATGACTAGGAGATCGCTTTTAAAATTTCTAATTTAATAATCTTAGCTACTAGCCCTACTGCTTTCTTAATTGCAGGTTGAGATTTGTTTATTTTTCTTTTTTTTCATGGCGATGCAGTTTATTGTACTTTATGTATCTGTTGGACATGCTATATAAAATGCAATAATAATAGTAATTAATTACAGAAATAATCGTATTAATAGCTTCTAAAAACAGGCAGAAAATGCAGTTTAATTATGTTCGACTCATTGAAATCGAATGTTGGTAAAGTTGTGTAAAATATTTTAAAATAAATTCCTATGTTACTGCAGTTGAGTAATTATACAAAAATCTGATAACGCGTGTGAAGAAATTGTTTTAAACTGCTCTATCGTCCCAGTCTCCTACAGATCATAAGAAGCAGACAGAGTCAGATCTTTGACCTTTAAACGCCTGTCTTCATATTACACAATCTCTTCAGTCCAAACTCTTTGCCACACAAGCCAAAATCGTCAAGGGAAAAGTGCACAGCACACAAAAAATGTGCATTTTTGATTTCACTAAATATGTAAAAACTAGAGGTGCGCCGATCGATCGGTCACCGATCATAATCGGCCGATTTTCATGAAATCGGGGATGATCGGGATCGGCCGATCATTGGCTCTGTTACAGATACCGATCACCTGCATCTCATTTCTCAGCCTGTCTGTCCAGCTGGTCTCGTCTTTCCTTCACTGCGCAAACGCGC